>PYAF01004164.1:360253-417058 GCA_007407185.1 Glycine tomentella | reverse complement strand
AATAGTCACAACATCTTTAATTGATTAGGTTTATATATTAAGTGTTAAAATCACATTTAAAATATTAGTTGTGATTAATCATATGTAATGTAATAAAATCTACCTATAGAAATTTTATTATATTTGTATGACTAATTAGGATAAAATATCAAGTTATATTTCTTAATTTATCCATAGAAATTAAGAATAATAATAATTTGATAATTTTATCATAAGTTTGAATCTAATTGAATAGGACTTTAGTCCACATGCAAGTTTTATATCTTTAGGTTCATAAACTAATACATGTTTTACATAGGTAAAAACATAATATTTATTTAGTCTCATATTATGAATAATGAGAATGTATGTTTGAACTTTCAGTTAATCAATCTACGAACATTTTTGACATTAAGTATGAAATTCTCGAATTGAAAGGGGACAATTATAAGGTGTGGAGGGAGATAATTTTTCTTCATTTAGGTTAGATGGATATTGACTATGCCATTAAGAAAACTGAACCATCAGGTATTACTAAAGCTAGCACTCCAGATGCTGTTGATCTTTATGAAAAATGGGAGAGATCTAATCGTCTCTATGTGATATTCATAAAGACTAATATATATGCTAGTATCCGTAGTTCTGTTGATCAACATGAAAAGGTCAAGGATATTTTGAAGGCATTGATGATCAATTTTTGCATCTGATAAGGCCATTGCTAACACCCTTATAATGTAGTTCTCATCCTTAAAGCTCCATGGGATAAAAGGAGTGTGTGATCACGTCATGCACATGAGGGATATAGTGGTTCAACTGAAAGCTTTAGAAGTTATCATGCCAGATTCTTTCCTAGTACACTACATTTTATGTACTTTACCTATGTAGTATGCCACATTCAAAAACTCTTATAACACATAAGGATAAGTGGTCAATTAATGAGCTATTGACTATGTGTGTTCAAGAAGAAGAAAGATTGATAATGGAAGAGGGTGAAAAGATATATATGACTATTCAGGGAAAGAAGAAAGGAGATCAAGCTAAGAACAAGGGCAAGATTCCTGCTCAACAAGTCATTAGGAAAGAGTCTAAGTGTTTCTTCTGCAAGAAGAAGGGACACATGAAAAAAGACTACTCAAAGTTTAAGAACTGGCTTGACAAGAAAGATACTCCATTTATTTTTGTTTGTTATGAATCTAATATGGTTAATGTTAATCATAACACATGGTGGATTGATTCTGGTTCTACAATCCATATTTCTAATACCTTGCAGGGTATGGAAAACCTTAGGAAGCCAATGGGAAGTGAGCAATACATCTATTCAGGAGACAAGATGAGCTTACATGTGGTTGTCAAACGTCCAAATGGCTTCCACATGTGAGCTCATCTTGTCTCCTGAATAGATGTATTGCTCACTTCTCATTGGCTTCCTAAGGTTTTCCATATCCTGCAAGGTATTAGAAATATGGATTGTAGAACCAGAATCAATCCACCATGTGTTATGATTAACATTAACCATAATAGATTCATAACAAACAAAAGTAAATGGAGTACCTTTCTTGTCAAGCCAGTTCTTAAACTTTGAGTAGTCTTTCTTCATGTGCCCCTTCTTCTTGCAGAAGAAACACTTTGACTCTTTCCTATTGACTGGATGTGCAGGAGTCTTGCCTTTATTCTTAGCTTGATCTTCTTTCTTCTTTCCCTGAATAGTCATGTATATCTTTTCACCCTTTTCCATTATCAACCTTTCTTCTTCTTGAACACACATAGTCATAGCTCATTAATTGACCACTTATCCTTATGTATGTTATAGGAGATTTTGAATGTGGCATGCTACATAGGTAAGTACATAAAATGTAGTATACTAGGAAAGAATTTGACATGGTAACTTCCAAACCTTTCAATTGAGCCACTATATCTCATGCACATGATGTGATCACACACTCCTTTTATCTCATGGAGCTTTAAGGATGAGAGCTGCATTATAAGGGTGTTGGCAATGGCCTTATCAGATGCAAAAAATTGATCATCAATGGCCTTCAAAAGATCCTTGACCTTTTCATGTTGATCAACATAACTACAGATACTAGCAGATATATTAGTCTTTATGAACATCACATAAAGACAATTAGATCTCTCCCATTTTTCATAAAGATCAACAGTATCTGGAGTGCTAGCTTTAGTAATACTCGATGGTTCAGTTTTCTTAATGGTATAGTCAATATCCATCTAGCCTAAATGAAGAAGAATTATCGCCCTCCAATCCTTAAAATTGTCTCCTTTCAATTTGGGAATTTCACACTTAATGTCGGAAATGTTCGTATTGATTAATTGAAAGTTCAAACATGCATTTTCATTATTCATAATTTGAGACTAAATAAATATTATGTTTTTACCAATGTAAAATGTATATTAGTTTATGAACCTACTAACATAAAACTTGCCTGTGGGCTAAAGTCTTATTCAATTAGATTCAAACTTATGATAAAATTATCAAATTATTATTATTCTTAATTCCTATTGATAAATTAAGAAATACAACATGATATTTTATCCTAATTAGTCATGCAAATATAATAAAATTCATGTGGGTAGATTTTATTACATTATATATGATTAATCACAACTAATATTTTAAATGTTATTTTAACACTTAATATATAAACCTAATCTATTAAAGATGTTGTGGATATTCTCTAATCAACCAAAGTATATTAATCATTTAACATTAATTAATTCTTAATAAGAGCTAAATATTTGCATAACATTCTTAATAATGCAAATAAATTGAAATAACGTTGCATAGAAAAATATTTATTATAACTTCGCATGTAAAATAATCATAACATTATACACAAAATTTTAAAAAATAAATAAATAATATATACATACAATTATACAATAAGCTCATTTATATTAATCTGTATAAATTATTTAACATAATATTGTATGTTTAAACAAATACCATAAACATACAATTAAACTAAATAAATAATTTAAACACATAACTCATACCTAAAATAATTTAATAAATAAATAAATTAATTATGAGCAACATATTAATTAAGACCATTAAAATATTTTTTTGAAACGTAAATAGCAACATGCATGTAAGCTTTCAAAAGGAAGCAACATATTATTAATGCAATTGGATTTCATTTTAAAACGTAAAGGTTATTGGGCTTCTTAAATAGAAATAAAAGGAAACAACATGTTATGCACGATGGGCTAAAGAAAGTAGGAGAAAAAATTCACGCGATGCCAACATAAGCAGTGACACTATTCCACCTTCTTTGACTAAATTTTGATCCATTGAGACCCACGAATTTGAATAAAAACCCAATAGTTTCCAAACAATTTTAACACCGAAATCGAAGTTTTAATTCACAAAAAGCTTAAAAACTTAATTTTTATATAATTTTAGGTCTCCTTAATGATTAAAACATTCAAAATAGAATACTGATATTTTAATAAACAACATTTCAAAAAAATGAATGTCAAACAAAAGCAAGGCAGAGATAAAAAAATGAGTGTCAAACATGTTAACAATCATTTAAACACATTTAGATCAAACATAAAATAATTTTTAGAGGTACCTACCTCTAACCATTGCTATTGACTTTCAAAAACATTTAGAGTTTTAGCTTTCTGGATCCTCATTTGCTCGAATTCGATGGTGTGTTTTCTGAAGAAAGAAATAGGCTTGGTGATCTAAAATAGAGAGCACTCGATTCTATTTATAGAGCTCTGCTCATCACAGAGCTCAACCTCCATGAGATAAGATCATAGGTTGTTGTTGAATGTTGCACAAGTGGGTTGAACGTGGCCAGTAAATGGAATCTAACCGAATTTTTGTTTTGATTTCTATTTTCTATTCAATATCTACTATGAAGGTTTGTTCCACTTGTACAGAGAAATATTTGTAGGATTGCTGTAATCCATGTTAAATTGTCTGTTCCATTTTAGGAAATGGATTCGGTATTCGGTGAACCTCCTACAAATGGACTAGCATGCTCTGCAAGCGATAGTCGGTTGAACAATGAATCCCAACTGTCATCTCCAAACATAGGTGAAATTTCTTTTAAATTGACTCATACTGGCGAATCAGGGGAAGCTAAAATGGTAGATGTGTCTCCAAAAGAAAGCAGTAATAGAACTGCCATTGCTTTTTGCAAGGTAATTCTTGGAAAGGTGTTTGATTTGGTGTGGCCAATCAAATGGCGAAAGGAGATGTGCTTACAGTAGCGAAAATTGTGGGCATAACCGCAGCAAAGTAAACTAGCAACCTTATTCCATTGTGCCATAATATAAGCCTTTCACACGTGCAAGTGGACTTGAGATTGAATCATGAGGACTTCAGTGTAACAATAGAAGGGGAAGCTGCATCAACCGGTAAAACCGGGGTTGAGATGGAAGCAATGACAGCAGTCTCTATTGCAGGCTTAACCTTGTATGGTATGTGTAAGGCTTCTTCAAAAGATATAGTCGTTACAGATGTAAGACTTATGCATAAATCTGGTAGAAAAAGTGGAGAGTATTGGTGGACACAATGATTGTTTTATATGCATTCCAATGGAGAATAACAATTCCAAAAATGCTATTCTTCGTATAGTTTTCCTCATCAGTAAAGCTCTATACAAGATTTCCCTATAATGGGATGCATTAATATTGTAGCTAGCAAGCTTTCACTCGTGTCTTTGTAAATATTGCCAAATTTTCATAAATGATCTAGATATCAGGTCTAATTTCTTCGACCCAAAAAATAAAAGGTTTGACGTCGAATGTCTTTAACTTATATTTAATATATTATAATTTATTATTAGTGAAAAAATACTATTAAGGGATTATTTGGATAGGCTATATAGAAGAGTTCAATAAAATTAGGAAAGAATGTGTACGAATTTGGTCTGTCTTTTGCTAATTTTCATTTTCAGGCATTGCACTATTACTTAGATAGGGGTTGAGGTTGAAGTCAACAAGAGAAATCAGCGATGAGAGTGAAAGAAAAAAATAATGTATGGATTAATTGACATAATTTTTTTTTTGAGATAAATGACATATATTATTTTAGTTTAATTAGCGATTTTAAGTTTAAAGTATAAAGTATCCAATTAAATTTAAAATTTAGAGAAAGATTTTTTTATTTCTATTTCGTTAAAACAAAATTGTCTTTTATGATATATGTAGTTTGTATAAAAATAATAAATTATTTGGATATAAAATGTTATATAAATTATGATATGAATACCGTGTCTATTTATTTTATCCTATATTCTTTATTTTGACTCAACAAGTTTGAAAGCTTAAATATGCTAACAAATGTTCAAATACTTGAATGATAGGATAACCCACTAAGATTGAATAAAACTTTAAGCTCAAGTACTATTAACAATTCAATTTAATAACCCTTAAAAGAGATGTATGATTTCATCCTTATGCAAAACGAAAAAATCATGGCAGGGTAGCGTTGTTGGGGGAAACGAGTTAGTTGACTGGGTATTGGACAGCTTAACTTGCTTTGAAATTTGACTACTCTCATTTCTGATTATAAGGTCAAACATGACAACCAATGCAAGATGAAAAAGGGTTGAGTTGTATTTCAATGTTACTTTATTTTTTTCCCCACCGACTTTTCTTTTGTTTTAAAAACGATTCTAAAATTTGAAGTTTCTTCAATCTTATATAAGGACTGAGTCACTGAGGGGTAGGCAATTATTCTGACCAACATCATGCCCAACCAAACCGTTATATTAGTTGAAATGATCATTACAGTTACAGAGATCACATGTAATGTAAATTCACATATTTTTTTTCTTTAAAAAAACATCACATGTAAAATAGTATCTATAAAGGGCAAAAAGGTCCTTTCAGAGTCACATCGTCTCTCCCCTAATTTCTCGGAACCACAAATTTATTGGGCCGAGCAATTGTGGTGTGGTGGACTTCATTCTCGTGACACTCCACCACGTGGCTCAATGTGGTTGGTCTATTCTCCTTTACAATCACAAATTCACAATATCTCGCTTTTGTTTTCTCCGTTTTAAAAAATTCAATTCACTTTCGGTTGCAGAGGGAGGGTTTAAATTCGATACCCAATTTTATCATAAAAGGAATAATCTTAAGGAGGGGTCGGCGTGTTCAAACTTCCAACCCAATCGGGCTGTCAAAACGACGACGTTGACAGCCCGGTTCTCTGGAGATAGACAGATAGATAGGTACATTCCCAGTTTCAGTACCATTCCTAAGGAATAATCTTTTCCGAAACCGAATATCCCTATTATTATTATCATTCACATTTTTTTTTTATCATTATTATTCTTCTCTGTTCCGCGTATTTCCTACGTGTGATTTCTGATTTCTGCGGTGCACGTTTTTCTTCTCCTTCCAATTGGGGATACTAACCCCACCTACCCTTTTGATTCTTCCTTAATGGGTTCTCTTTGTTTTCATTAAAGCGTTGTTCTTTTGCCTAATTTATATAGTATTGACGTCTGATTCTCATTTTAGGTCTGGAATTTTGATTCTAGATAAGGACAAGGGTTGCTACTTATTAGTGTTGTGCTATAGTATTGGTTTGACAAGCTTCTGCGTTGAGTTGAGTTGGGTTGAGTTCAATATCTGCAATGAGTTCGTTTTCTGGAGCCATTCAAAGACCTCTGGTGGCGGCTGCCGCATTTGCTGTTGCTTCTTTCTCTGCTGATCTCTCCGATAAATTGCCATCACGTGATTGTTCTACCTCCGATTTGGCACATTTTACTCCTTGTAGCAACACACAAGAATCAGATTCAACCTGGGTTTCTCATATTTCCGACTCTAAACTTGCTGACCTATCTTTTGTGACCCATATTCCGGTGCCTGTGCCTAATGTTCAATTCCGGGTGCCGAGTTTGGGACAGAATTGTGTTTCAAATTTGTACCATTCTTCGGTTGCTTCATCACCACTTCTTCAGAATTTGTATCACTCTGCTGACTTGCCTAGAGTCTCGAGGCCTGCTGCATATTCCCATGGTGTCTCCGATTCAACTTCTGAGGCTGAGGTCATGTATAAATGGCATTTACCCGAGCCGAATGCTTTGGATGATTCTAGTTGTTCATTGACAAAGTCAAGGACAGTGGTGGTCTTGCTGGGATGGTTGGGAGCAAGGCAGAAACACTTGAAGAAGTATGCGGAATGGTACACTTCAAGGGGGTTTCATGCGGTTACCTTCACATTTCCAATGGGGGAGGTCCTGAGTTATCAGCCAGGTGGAAAAGCGGAGCAAAATGTTCATTTGCTTGTGGACCACTTGGCTGAGTGGTTAGAAGGGGAAAGTGATAAGAATCTTGTCTTTCATACTTTCAGCAACACTGGATGGTTAACGTGAGTGAAATATGTTATGCTCAAGCATAAAATTTGGCAGTGTTCTTCTATTCTGTTGCTTAATTGGTTTCGTATTCATTGTTGCAGATATGGTGTTATTCTTGAACATTTTCAAAAGCAGGATCCAACTATCACAAAAAGGATTAAGGGATGCATTGTAGACTCTGCACCTGTTGCGTACCCTGACCCACGGGTAAATGCTTAGCTTTTGTGAAACTTGATGAACGTTGCTGTTTGCTGTGCATATTTCCTATCTTCTCTAGTGCTCATGCTATTATTGCTAGTTGTCCTTTATATCCTCAATGTCTTTGCTGTCATATATATCCTCTTTTATTGCCTTGTTGAGTTGTAAAGTGTAATGTTGAGACCTTGGATATTATGCTTGATTTCTTTGGCATTTCAGGAATTGAGACATTGGCATTTGAACATTTGGTTGAGATCTTTGACTTTTTCAGTTTTATTTGGCCTTTAATTAAATAGAAAAAGAGTTATGGTGATTTCATTAATTTTGAAGCCGTTAAGTTTCTTTTTTATATTTTGGGTTTTGATTAAAATGAGTAAACTGATACATGATTTCTGTTATTCTTTTCTCTGCTAATCCTGGTTTTAGAAATGTTGAGGTTTTATGTTAGATTAGTAGATATGATTTTAATTATCTGATTGTCATTTCAGGTCTGGGCCTCAGGTTTCTCTGCTGCGTTTCTCAAGAAGAATAGTGTGGCTACAAAAGGACGTGTTTTTTCCGATCAATCTGGCATCAAAGTATCAATTGGCAGTGAAGATGATTTAGGGATCAAACCTGCTCTAACAGAAACAGCTTTACTACTAATTCTAAAGAAATTTTTTGAGATCATTCTGGATCTTCCTTCAGTGAATAGGTAATGACTCAAATTCTTCTTTTATTTACTCAATTGTTGTTATGAAAAGTGATGATATTTCATCCCAAGTCTGTCTTGCTTTTTATTCTGCTAGAAAATTACTATTTTTGGGGGGCATTAGACCATTGTTGATTAGATCGAGTTGATAATAAACTCTCATGACCCTTGATGAATGATTGAGAAATATGATTGTACCGACAATTTAGAAATTCAAGCGTTCTCAAACAGGAGCATACAAGCCATTGTATGATTGTATCATTGTTGAATTTCTGCAATAGGTTCTTTAGAAAAGTGATATCTTGCAATACTCTTTCTAAAATGTGACATTATACATAACATTTTAGCGAAAATCACAACTGTATGCATGTGATTTTTGGAAATAGCAGAATATTCCATATTGATTAATGGTATGGCTTTTGGTGTTGATTCACAAGACATGTCCAATCATCAAATCAATAAATATTCAATGTTTGTTTACAATTTCCCATATGACAACATCGCTCCTAACTATAATGATATTGTTCAAATGCAGGAGGCTCTCTGATGTTATGAGCATGTTATCATCAAAACAACCAAGCTGTCCACAGTTATACATGTATAGCTCTGCTGACAGGGTTATTCCTGCTGATTCAGTGGAATCGTTTGTAGAGGCACAGCGTAGGGCTGGACATGATGTGAGGGCATGCAATTTTGTCTCCTCACCCCATGTTGACCACTTTAGGAATGACCCAAAATTGTATACATCTCAGCTCAGTCAGTTTTTGGAGGAGTGTGTTCTTAACCATTGTAAATCTTACTAATTCTTTTCATACACCATATAGTTCATTCATTTTGATTTTTGAAAGCAGCCATTCCATTAATGGATGGTGCCATGGTGGTTAGGACTATATCAAAAGTCAACCACCTCAAGGTGATTACACAATTGTTCCTTCACATGTTACAATTGATTTATTGATATATTGATAGTGCGAATGAAAGATATGTTACACAATTGTTACCTGACAGCTTATAATTGATCCCTCGATATATTGATAGTGCAAATGAAAGATTTTGCAACTTTCTTCAATTGATTTATCTTGCTAGTTAATGGAAAATATTTTCATTATTGGCATCTTAATGGAAAAAAAGTGAAGGTAATGTGATTGAAAATATAAAATTAGACACAGCAGATGACTTGTGGATTTTTAGATATGGGATTTGTTGCATATTTAAATAACATTTAGAAAATATTTTTAAAGTTCATTTGAACCTGTGAAAATAGAGGAATATTTTTTTTTATAATTTTTTAAAACTTATTTCAATAATATTTTTTTGGTAAAGTTATTAAAATAAACCTTTTTTAAAACTTATTTTGATACGATTCATGGTAAATTTCATGACAAATTTTATATAATAGTAAAATCTTATCAAGCAAATACTTAAATAAGTTGATTATTTATTAACTAACAAATTTTAGACACAATAAAAATTATAACAGCACCACTAGCATCTAAAAGACTAAAACTAGCATCCAAATTTTTATTATTGCTTTGCATATAAAAGAATAAAAATATGAGATGCCTTTTCTTAAGCAACTTGTCTAACTCAATTTTTAAGGGTTAAGAAAGAAATTCGAATAACGTTAAAGAAATAAGGTGGAAGCAGAGAATCTCTTCCGCAAGCAAGAAAAAGTGCACCCTAGAGCAATAAGACATGGAAAAACGAAGCGTGGAAACGTGAAGAATAAAATAGAAGACAAAAATTTGGTTAACAAGTCAAAGAATAGAGGCTGAAGATGGGGTGAATGATTATGCTTGAAGAGTAGCAGAAGAAAACATCCAAAGTTGAAAAATAATGGCTTAAAATTTAATGGAATTTCATTTGGTAAATATTCCATTCTAGACTCTTGGTAGTTCAATTCGCTAAAATGGACTACTTTAACTCAAAATATTTTAAATAAATTCAACTTAAGTTGAACAAGTTAAAGCAAGTTAGGTTTGAACAACATACATATTAAAAAAGTTAAACGAGAATAATCTAATATTGGTTTGTTCTACTAATATAACTTTTAATAATTTGACTACTCTGAAGTGTCATGTTGCTGTTACGGGTGGAGTGGTGGTCATCATGTTGATGCCGAGACCTTCCAGCCACCGATGCAAGATGCGGCCTCTGAAGTAGCTTGAGAAAGTCTGGTCTCAAAATCTTCCTGATATTCATAAACAGAGACGTTATTTCATAACATTATTAAAATGAAAGAACATGCAAGATAAGATAAGGAACTACCATGTGTCCGCTATGAACTGACAAATATCCTTCCGTTTATGGGTTTGTTGAAAGACCTTATCAACATTTACAACACTGCTTGAAGTTCCCATGCAATTATCGTCAACATGTAGCGTCTCTTCACCATGATAGGTCCAAATCCAATAATTAGGTATGAACCCAACTTTGTAAAGGTGAACCTTCACAATTTCATCACGCAAAATCTTTGTAAAAAATCACATTTAACACATGGACATCTAATGCCTCCGTCACTGTTATAACAGTCCTGCTGATGAGCTTTGTTTACAAACTCTTCAACCCTCTTTACAAAAGACTCTTTCAAAGCTCCCCTACCACTATAATTCCTATGGTACATCCAATCACGATTCGAAGGAAAACAATCCATGTTCTACTGTATATTAAAACATGTTCATAACAATTGGCTTAAACATGTGAGAGCCTATGCAGAAGGGAATTGATAACAAAGTTGAGTGCAGCAGAAGAGACTTACCAACTTCATGCAACACGGAAGAGGTCAGCACTCAGCATCAGATTCTTTCCTTCAACACAAGAGCAAACCGTTTAAACTATTTCTTAAGTATGAAAAAACAATTAGACAATACATGTCAATATACAAGTTTGTGTTGCTTGTGTCAATGTAGTAGACTTTACTTGGGATCAATTTCAGTTTAGTATTTAAATGAATTTGTCTATACTGTACACAAAGAAAATACTAAAATTAATCCTTGGTATACAAAGGTAGAAAATTAGAAATTAATCATGAAAATGGCAATAAACCATAAAAAAGTATAGATCGAATCCAAACTTCTAGAAACTTTGAAAGAACAAGCAAACTAAAAACAAATACAGTAAAAGCAATCTATGTCCAAAGATTTAAACATATTTAAAGTACAACTTATTTTATAAAATGATTTTGCTGAGAATTTTTCTGTACTGATTTAGGCTTGCCAGACTAAGCAACGTTTTAATTAGCTTGGCATGTGTGCCAATAGTCATGACGCAAACATAAAAGAGATTATATGCTTGAGGCAGCATGGCCTAAAAGGCTTAGTATAGGATTATTGTGTTCCATGGACAAACTTTGGAGATAGTTATAACTTGTGAAGCTAATAGAGGCCAGGGAACCATTAATTGTAGCCAATGGGGGCCAAGGAACACTCATGATGCAAATGGTCTATATGGAATTTGTACTATGCACCTAGGTATATACATATGTGTGTGTGCATGTACCAAATAAATAACTTATTATTTCTCATCCATGTTATTTTTCTTGATGAACCATAGATTAGCAAATAGATGTTTTAGCAAGTTATCTATAATCCAAACAAATAGATGGACCTCAGGAAAAAAGATTGCTTTTTAAACAATGAGGTATATAAAATCTAAGGCTAATCTTTTTTGGATCTGTAATCTAAGGCTAATATATATCCAGTAAATGCCCTCAAGCTCAATTCAAGCACCAAATTCATATTTAATTTTCACATCAAGTTAGACATCACCAAAATATACAAGAACTCTCCATTACCTCAACCTAATCAGATCAAAACCGAGAGAGCAAAACACCAAGAATCACATTTCCTTCCACTTACCAACTCATGCAAGCAAAAGGGGGCATGCCCCAGATGTTAAGAGTATTATATGCAGATTTTTTTTCTTATTATCACCATGCCAAAATCACTTTGACTTGTCGCATCTCCTTTTAATCTTCCGGAATATGGACCATCTTGTTTGTAAAGACAAATTCATGTGATGAGCTTCCTGCACCATTAGCTTTTCTTATACACCATATTTCAAATAGTGCATTTCCGCAACTGCCCTTCCCACTTTCACCTTCTAATTTTCAAAAACATTTTGCTCCCTTCCCTTCCCGCACCATTTCCTGCTCCCTCCCTGCGCCGTTCCTGCTCCCTGCGCCGACATTGCTCCCACTGTTACTAGCTGCATTGGAATTGTTCAGCAGCTTGTGGTGACACTTGATACATTCTCTTCTCCGTTTGGTGGGCACGACATTGTGAGGTGAGTCCTAGAATTTTAATCGGTGCATTGCTGTAACCTGTTTATGCGTGTCGTCTCCCTGGTGGGTGGTTAATGGTTGTGGATGGTGGTGTGTGGAGATCGGGCATGGCGGAAACGGTGGGTTGGAGGTCGGGCACAGCGGAAACGGATCCAGCAATCCGCAACAAACGCACGGATTCGGATTACCTAATCCGTGTGACACCTACGGATTACTCAATCCGTGCGTTTGTTGCGGATTGCCGAATCCGTAAGAACCTTATGGATTGGCTAATCCGTATGAGCCTTACGGATTAGTAAATCCGTATCACTGATACGGATTAGTCAATTCGTAAGGTTCTTACGGATTGTGTAATCCGTATGGAAGCTATTTTCTTAAAAAATGGATTTTTCTAAAAATAAATGAAAAAAATTAAGGAAAAATAGCCAATATATGTGCTGGTTATTGAAAATAGATAATTTTATGTGTTGATATGATTAGAAATGGATTATGCTTGTGAAGATGACTTGTTGAAAGGATTTATTGGTTGGTTTTAATTAGAGTTGGACTTGAATATATAGGAAGCTTGTGAATTGCAGTGGTTGAACCCTTAATATGCCCTTACTCATTCACATGATGGCAGCTAGAAGTAGATTAAATTGTGTCATACTCATTCACATTCCTTAATATGCCCTTACTTCCAATAAACTATACTAACAAGATGTGTGTTGCTGGAAAAGCCAAAGAAATTACAAAGGTATACATTATAGTATCAAAAAACCAAGTAGCTAGAAACTTACTGTTTGAATTGATCAAAAAAGGGATAAGCATGATAGAGATTGAGAGGAACAGGTGCATTTGCTGGCTCCACTTTCTCTTTCTCCTTTTCCTCTTTTGTTGGTCCAACTGAGACTATTTCAGTGCGACACCACTTTCGTAGCTTTGACACTGCACTCACTGGATCAATCCATCCCCCAATAAGGTCATTTTGTTGTCTTTCATGTCAACAGAAACTGATTCAACCCCTACAAGATAATTACAAAGACAATTTTGTTATGAAATCATTGATTCCTTGATGCTGCAGCATGATATGTGTTTTGCTTCTTGAAACAAAGCAAAGTTGTAGTAGGGTTGAAAGTTTTGATTTACCTAAAAGGCCAGATGTTGTCTTCATAGCTTTTCGCTTGATCCTATCATCATGTAGGTCCACCTTTAACACAATTTTCTATTACACGCACACGCACACGTCTTTTATTTGCATGTTCAATATACAAGGCTGAAACTTTCAAACCTCTTTTGATAACTTGTTATTGCAGCTAGCTGACATAGATCGCTCCTCTGATAATGTTTCTGTTGATTCTATTGGTACCCTTTTAGAATCCATTTGTCTTCAATAATCAATTCTGATAGCAAGTATATCTTGAGATTAGCTTTTGATGGGTCTATAATATAACATGCACCTACAAACTTGAGAGTACACAATGATGATCGATCTCTATGCAGTTTTATTTCAACGCTTGGCCCACTCTTTAGTCTTTTTTATGCCATTACATTTATCAATTTGGAATCTATCCTTTCCTGAATCCTATTCTTATATGGCCCTATTTTTCTCTTTTAATCACCTCAATATGATGATTTATGAGATTGCTAGCTTTTGTTTATCAGTTATATTGAATATATTGGTTTTGGTTTTACCTTTTCTTAATGAGTGCACATGGATGCACTTTAATATGTCAAAGCTTTTCGCTTGATCCTATCATCATGCAGTGGTTGAACCCATTGTAGGATGATTTGCATTAGAATTGGACTTCATTGTATGCTATGCTTGTGAATTGCAGCTCTGGAACACATTAATAGGTTGGTTTTGTTTAGAATCAGAGTTGATTATATGGTATGATTGTCAATGACAGTCATTGTTGTTAAAATCGAGATTTTACATAGGATCGGGAGGGGGGATGAAAGATCGTAAATCGAGGATCGTAAGATCGGATCGTAGATCCTACTATGAAACTGCAGAAATAAAAAAGTGGGTATAGAAAGACTGTAAATAAAAATTACGTAAATTAAAACTCAAAAGCCCATTCAAAAATATTATATGATACTGCAGAAAGAAAAAAAGTGAGTACAAAAAGCAAATTAGTAGAAAACCCTATTTTCTTTTCTTCTCCTCTTCTCTTCTCCCCGCATGTTTCCTCTTCTCTTCTCCCTGCATGTTTCCTCTTCTCCTCTGCTCCTGGTCTCGTGTTTCATCTTCTCCTGGTCGCGTGTGTTATTGCTTAAACTAGAGGAGCTCTGCAGCGCCTCTGTGAAGCACCTCCGTCCTCCGCGTTTCGTTGTTGAAAATCAGAGCCTTCCTCTCGCCGCCCTCGTTGCCGAGATCGCCGAACAAGTTTTCCACTCCTCCGTCAAAATCGGCGTCGATCTCCTCCTTCTCCTCCTCCTCCGGGTCGTCGACCTTGGATCGTTTGGGATCGTAGAAGAGGGGAGATCGGGAGGTGCCGTTGTCGTCTGAAATCGTGCGGGGGGAGGTCGAGATGTTGCGGCGTCGCTGGGTCGCACAGCTACTGGGTGATTTGGGTCGTTTTCGAATTCAAGGTTAGGGCTTTTAATTTCAGTGCTGAAATAGGATCGTGACGGATCGAGGATCTTACGATCAAACTCGTGATCTCACCACGATCCCACTCGGCTACGATCCTAGCACCGATCCGGATCGCCGTTGGTCGCAAAGATCGTAAAATCGTCCGATCTTACGATCCAGATCGCGATTTTGCTAACAGTGATGACAGTAGTATACATAAGCATATACCCAGATGAGTGAACAATGATGTTGTTGTTGAAGCTCAAAAACTGAAATACATTATGCGGATGCAGATTATGGCTAGGACGAGAGGAGGAGTGTGTCGGCCTGTTGGCCGAAGTCCTGACCCTACAACGATTACACATGGGGGAGGTGATCAGCATGATGCCCCTGAGCGGTGTAGGCCTACTACATCTGTACGTCGTCGTAGGGCAGGCGTTGCTATTCATGATGATCCTCCTGTGCAAGAACTAGTCGTGGAGACGGCTGATCCTGTCACAGAGGATGTAGACACAGTGTCTGAATCTTTCCCTGGAAGGCCGGAAGATTCATCTGTGCTGACTGAGTTTGCCGATCATGTGGCTCTACGCGTCTGGGCCGGAGAGGTATTGACATGTTGAATTAAATAGTCAAATGTGTTAATACATTTGGTTATCCATTAATGTTTTACCTTAAATAATATGTTCAATGCAGGAACGTCCAGAGTTGAAGCTTGCTTCCCATGGCCGTAAGGTCACTAAATTCGGGAAGCCTGTAGATGAGATTGAAGGCTTTGTGGCTGCCATTGGCCTTAGTCCATTGATTGGATGCTCAGTGGAGACTGGGGATAGGGGGTTGCTATTCGTATTTGTTGAGCGGTGGCACCCCGAGACTTGTTCCTTTCATTTGCCTGTGGGCGAGATGACACTGATGCTAGACGACGTGTCATCACTGCTGCATCTCCCTGTTATGGGCACATTCGACTCGTACGATCAACTGGACGTCGACGAGGCGATGACATTGTTGGTTGAGCTACTTGATGTCACTGTAGAGGAGGCTGCAGCAGAGACATCCCAGTGTCATGGGGCTTATGTTAGACTATCATGGCTCCGGGACACATATTACGTGAAGGTCGAGGCGAGGCAGTGGATCCTAGCCGCCAAGGCATATTTACTTCACCTTGTTGGATGCACATTGTTCGCCAACAAGAGTGCCACACATATAGCTGTGGTATTCTTGGAGGCGTTTCGAGACTTCGACCGTTCTGCGGGATTCGCATGGGGTGCGGCTGCTCTTATCCACATGTATGAGAACTTGAGCTACGCATGTAAGCACCACGGGAAACATCTTGCAGGCTACATCACTCTGTTACAGGTAATGATATCGTTTGATGTGTCTAATGATTAAACCTTATTTTATCAATGTGTTTGGTTTCCATTATTTGCTGACTTGCATTTTTTTAAATTTGTAGTGCTGGATATACGAGCATTTTCCTACTATAGGAAATGTCGTTGCAGACGAGCACTACGACAAGAGGCAGCCTCGATCCTGCAGGTGGACGAGCGCGAAGGCCTTACCGGTGGCAACCTATCGTAGACGTATAGATAGGTTGGCACCGTCTGATATTTGTTGGACACCTTACGTGGAGCATCGACCGCACAGGGAGTTTCAGTCCATCAGTTTATTCTCCGGTTTCCTTAGATGGGGTCCTCACTTGACTAGGTATCTACTTGAGAGGGTGCTTAGGCAGTTTGGGCATGTTCAGCATATTCCACCCCAGCTTGTGGCTGATGTTCCTTCTGTTGAAGACATTGAGGATAGGTGGGTTCACTTTGCAGAGCACATTGTGGACACCGGAGACTTGGTTGATTATCCAGGTCATTGTGGTGCTGCATACATGGGGTGGTTCTTCCACATTTCACACCCATTCATGACTCCGGCTCGATATGAGGAGGTTTCTTCCCAGATTCCACCAGTGTCGCAGGTTGCAGGAGCCGAGACACATGCTGATCATACAGACCCCCCCCACAGTCAGAGGCACAGACAACGGTTGAAGAGCAGAGGCCAGTTCATGCAGTGGTAATGTAACTTTTGCAATTTAATTATTTAAACTGTATATCTGTTATTTATTTTTGATAACTGCGTTGTGTTTATCCATGTGGTTGACTAACTTCACTTTTTTGTGTAGAACGTGTACCAGTGGGTTGCGGAGGGCTTGCAACACATGATTGACATGAGGATGGTCACAGAAGGCACCGATGCATACTCCATGACAGAGCAGATGCTGCATCTAGTCCGCAGTGTCACTGAGGATGGCAACGTTTACACCCGAGCTAGACGCACTATTAGGCCACGGAGGACTTCCGGTGCTCACGATTGACACTTTTTGTTTCACATTGATGTAGTGGACAGCGATTAGCATATATTATGTTTGACTTGTATATATTTCATATCGATTGACATATGAGTTATTGACAGTTATTTATTGGAGATTGATTGATATATATATTTTGTTCGATATTTATGTATAGTTCATCATGTTGCAATTACTTCGTTATTAGTTACTTAAGACACCAACTGACGCAATATGTTTTTAAATGATTCACATGCATTAAACAACTAAAGACATACATTTCCATTGTCAACTGAGTCTCTATACATTTCCCAAATCAACATATTCTGTGCGCAACTTCATGGATTTGGTATACATTTGCATTCGATCAACGTAATGGTAAGGCCACTGCTGAGCTTCGGTGGTACAGTGACTAGCCCACAAACATGTCGTCAACGGTAATGGACAATTGTCGGTCAGAGTTACCTGTTTTAAATAAATTGTTACACAAATCATGAATCTCATAAATTAAACTTGAAGCATGCATCTGAATTAAATACTTTGTGTCTTACCTTAACAAAATGGTTTCCAAACACATGCCCAATGCACAAAACTCTATGAACTCGTGGATCTGTAGGAGGTTGGCCCCTCCGAGGAAAAAAGGTCATACTTTGCTGTAGTGACAGGGATACTAGAATGATGTTATATCGTTATGTAATCATATGACCCATGTCTGTAATATCCATCCACTTCTCCATCGTTACCTGCAAATCATCAGTTAATCAAACATGCATTATAAATATAAAAAATTGGCAAATCATGTAAAATAAAATAAAAACGAAGTTTCACCTTGGACAATCCATCAACTAATAGGGAGCACTTTAACATTTCAAACCTATGTATCCCACCGAACAACGCTATATATTGATCGGTCCATTGTGCAAGTTCCTTGAGCAGATGATTGCGTACTAATGACCAAGCCTCCTCACCATAACCTAATAAGGCAGCAATGACTCGATATCCACAATTACCATCAGTTTTTACATCAGTTATGTTTACAATATATTTATGCATAAATGGATGAAATTGATCGAGTATAGGAACCATTCGGGTTTTCCTCAGAACATCAGACGAGGAACTGTATCGGAGTAGAACAACTATTTTGCATAGAATGTAAGTCATCGACATACTCAAAGTAAGATAAGTCCCTTCTTATGGAACGTTCGTGCTTAGACATCTTTTTCTTCTGAGCACCTTTAGTTTTGACCTTATCAGGTGGAGGGCACATGAAATTCAAATCAGGGTATGCAATTTCTTTAAGCTTAGACTTCAGTGTCATTTTTCCACACAAATCCAGCTTTTCAAAACGATTAGATATGGCTTCCATCTCATCTGTTATGCTGACTTGGTATTCATCTGCACCATTATCCAAAAAGTTTAATCTCCGCCAAAACATATGAACAGTGTTAATTGGAATGCTTCCAATAACATACTTATATAGCTCACATGCACAAGGCAAACCATATGATGTTCTCAGCGCACATCCACAACGAGATGGGTTCTTTCAGCATAATTCACCCGCTCATACTCAGCAACAATTTGATTTAACGCATACCTGGACACCATACCAATAAGTCTCTTGTATAACGTTACTTTAAAAACATATCCAACCACATGTGTACTTCTTTCCAAAGATGCCTTGATTTCAGTATGTTGCAAGGTTATCATATTGTTCATCGCATCCCAAACCGTGCATAAATCACCAAGACTATTCTGCAACAACCTCTTCAAGGTTCAATGGGCAGACTCAACCCTGCAATTTACAATATCATCAATTAATTTAAAAGAATTTAAACATATGCGAATGAGAATTTAAGACAAGGAAAGTCACCTGTTTGTTGTTGTGTTCCCAAAATGCATTACTTTGTTTGTCCAAGTTGTCACAAATTTTTCTTTGTGGGGAGTCAATCAGGTGTCCTTAACGTAATCAACGAACGTTGGCCATGGAGCACATGCAATCTCAAACTTCATAACATAATCATCAAATTCATTCTCCTTAGCACAGTCGACAACACTTCCCCATGCTTCCATCACATAATCCCATGCATTCTGTTGTCGAATATAAGTTTTGTATTTCGCCTTCACATTCTTCTCAATGTGAAACCTACACAATAAGTTGGTTGCCTCTAGAAAAACGGTTTCGACTGCACTCATCAATGCTAAATCTCTGTCTGTAACAATTACCTTAGGGAAAAATTCACTTTTCAGAAAAATCCCTCTAAATCGTTCAAGGGCCCAAACAACATTGTTCGTCCGTTCCGCCTCTAAATATGCAAATGCAGCACTGAATGTCAACCCAATAGGTGTGACAGCAACAATGTCAAGCAAAGGTAGCCTATACCTGTTTGTTTTGTAAGTGTTGTCTATCAAGAACACCATATGATATGCATTGCTCAATTGTATTGCATCCGGATGTGCCCAAAACAAGTCATGCACAACATTTTCATCCTTCAATCGATGTCAATGGATATACATGTCAAGCTCAAGAAGCTTCATTAGCTGTTGCATTTCAGTATTAGCGCCTCTTGTATGCGTCCGGTATGAATATCTTGCATTGTAAATTTCTTTCAAACTTGTTACATTATCTGCATTGTGCTCCTTCAATGTTAGCAAAATATTTTTGGGTTTGACCATCGCCCTTGTCATATCAACAACAATGGTCTTCTCCTCATCAGTTATTCGGCCAGCATATGGGTGTCCACAAAATGACTTGGCCAATACATGATTATGATTGCCACATATTACCTTCACCATCCACCCTTCACTTCGCGGGATTGGTTTGGCACACAGCTTAAAAGGACACTTGCATTTTCTACTACTTGTGCTTGAAGGTAAAAAACCTTTTTTCCATGCTCTATACTTTCCACTTCTTTCATAACCAATTAACACAAATGACGTTCTTCCTATTTCTCCAGTCTTGGTGTCACTCCTCATGATAACTGCCACAAAACCATTCTCAAATGCAACAGTACGAGCCCACTTCAATACGACATCACACGATTCAAACACCTACACAAAAGGATAATTGATATTTAATGTTTAACATATAATCATTTAACAACTTTAACTACATTCCTATTCTTTAACTGTAACTCACCCACAGAAAATTCAATAAAACAGTCATTGTCGTCAAAGTCATCAGCGTCTGGTCCAATGTCTTCATTCATGTAAATATCTTCAGCCATTATACTCTCATACATCCACTCATCGTTGTCCATTCTAACAAAAGAAAAAACAACTTAACATTCATGTAAATATCTTCAGCCATTTAACAACTACATGCTTTTAAATACAATATACCCTTATTTATGTTCAATTTTATCATTTTAAAATTAATTTCCTTTTTTTTTTTAATTTTTTTTACCATACGGATTGTGTAATCCGTACGATTCATACAGATTACACAATCCGTATAGACTATACGGATTGCCCAATCCATATGTTCGTTACGGATTGCCCCCTTGCCTTACGGATTACCGAATCCGTACGGAAATTAAAAACTCACCTGCAACAGCGGTTTCTCTCCGGCGACACCAAACCAAAAATGGTGACAATTGCAGCTCGTACACCTCCATAATAACTCCAAATGCACAACAACAACCTTTCGAATGGCGATTCCAAGCAATGCCAAGCTCAAAAAATGGATCGAAAAGCACAACTCACAGCTCTCGTTTATAGTTAACATTTATATATTTTTTTCATTCATTAAGGCCATTTTGGGTATTATGAAAAAGTGAAATGGTGTAGGAGAAAAGGTAATGGTGTATGAAGCACACTCCCAAATTCATTCCTCAACTGCCCCAAAGATTTGTGTCTAGCTAGCCACTCCACTGCCTAAGGTCCAGCTTGAAAAACTAAAAGATTGAGCCATGTGATCGAGCCAACTTGAGCCCATACAACAAGTCCCACAACATTTAATTTAACTAGCCCAATAGCTCTCTTTTTTTCTTCTTCAAACAATTGATATGTTATCGCCACCATAACTATCATCACCAAATGAGTGGTGATAACTTAAACAAAGGATTAAGGTTCACTTTTTATGTGTATTGTACCCCCTCGGCTTATTCCCTGATTGTCTCTTACTCAAGAGGCTTGGATTCCTATCGGTATTCCCATGCTGCTAGTGGGGCACCCCCACTACACACGTGGACAAATCTTAGATGGTAAGATACAGGTTCAGAGATATCTGAGAAACAAACTCATCAAATGTAGATAGATTCTCACAAGAATATAGGATTGGTCAGTTATGATATAACCCTACATAAACCCTACCAATTCGACCTAACGGGGGATTATGCTTTCACACTTGAATGCTCCTGGACTAAATCTCCTTCCCCTAAGGTACGATTTAGCTACAAGTACATGTATTATTAGAAATTAAATCCTAAATAAGAAGCTTTAAGTATAGGATTATGCACGAGTGAAAAATGTTTGGTAAAAAGTAAAACCAAAAATGATTTAAATCAACTCAAAGTACAAAGAGAAAAATTTACAAGTCTCTTAGTTATTAGTCAAAATAAAATAAGATTAATAGTATTATTATATAAGTATTATATTTTCTTTCTATTCATAATTATTTTTTTTATTTTAAGATATAAATAAAAATAATGAAGACTTATGTGATATAAAAGTTATATATATATATATATATATCAATATTCATAACTATATTAGTAATTTTAAAATTTATATAAAATTTTAAAATGTTAAGAAATACATTTAAAATTCATAAACATACAAAAAAATTGTAAATAACAAGTTCAACACTCTTGTGCAAAGTAAGAATTATTAGTTAGTAACACACTTTTCACTTATTTTTTAATATACCCACTATTTACTATTTGTTAAAATTTATTAAAAAACTCATAAATATAAAATAGCACTCACTATTTTTTAAAAAATTTAGTTAACATAAGAAAATATTAATATTGTATGTTTAAAGTGTATTATCTATAATAACCAAGGCTTTTAAAATAAAAAAAAGAAAGAAAAGTTAAATTTTCAAAATTCTGTCGCAAAAGCTTTAGTGATGGAATTAGCGACAGAATTAGCGACGGAAATCGTCCTGATGCGGTTGGCGTAAGATTGGCGCGAGTAACGCCACAGGTTCTACCAGTTGGCGCGATTAGCGCCACAGATGCTGGAAGTTGGCGCGGTTAGCGCCAGAAGTGCTCCAGAAAGCCTGTTTTTCACTGGAACTTGGCGCGGATGGCGCGATAGTGGCGCGGTTAGCGCCAGAACGCGACCTGGACCACTATATAAGGTCATTTTACGCGTTTTTGGGGCCAAAACAACCATCTTCTTCCTCCCTACTCCGTTTCCACCATTAAAGAGCATGGAAAGCTCCATATCTTCACCAAACATCACCAAAACACTTGCCTCCAAACATGAAAGTTGTAGGGAATCCCCTTATGAGCTAGAATCCTTCATCACATTTCCCTAAAAACCATCAAACGGAGAGATCGAAATCTCTAAGGAGCTCCCCGAAACTCGAGCTCGGTGAGGAAAGGAAGCGATTCTTGGACACCCAAGCTTGGGGAAGTGGTCCACTAGTCTTCCTTGTCGTCTTAGAGGTAAGAAACTCGAGTTTTACCGTTTGATTTGTGAATTTGTCTTTGGGATGAATAATGACCCTTTTGAGCTAGAGCTAGAATTAGGCTTGGGTCTTTTAAAAAAGTATGTTTAGAATGTTGTTGTGATGAAGGATTAGCTTTCAAATGATAGTTTCATGGACTTTGATTTTTGGATCTGAGAAAGGCATGTGTAACTAGTATGTTGGTTTATTGGTGATTGTTGAACATGCATGAGCCTTGTTGCTGGAGCTATATGTGTTCCGGAAGCTATATAAACGGTTTTTTTGTGTTGAAGAAGCCATGTAGCCATATTATTCATTGTTGAACTTTGGGCTTGTATAGCTTTGGATTGGTTAATTCTATAACCTTAAGATAGAGGACTTAGAGGTTTATATGGAAAGGAATGATGCTTTCTTTCATTGTAACGGTTGAGAACCGTTGTTATGTGCTTTGTATGGTTGAATTGATGATTGATTGAGCTTGTATGCCTTGTATAGGGTGTGACACCGCGGGTGTCAGTGGCATAGACCACCATTCTGGGGTTGAATTGCAGAGCACGGCTTTGCCAGGTAAGTTCTTGGTTTCTTGGGAGTGTTTCCCACTGCTGTGTTCCACCATACTCCGAGGGAGTGATGGTTGCATTCATGATGCATGTGCATTGAAATGGTTGTTGCATTCCTCATGATGATATGTAAGCATAATTCTATGCTTGGTGTGTATGGTTACCAGTTGAATAGATCTTCTGGCCAGTTAGATAGATATGGACCTCCCTAAGAGAAGAGCGCACCTCCTAGTTTGGTTTGCTCACGTAAAGGGTGATGATGATCCCTTAAGACCAAGAGATAGGTGGTCCCGTCGCGGTTGAAGCCTATTCTCGGAGGTGCCATATACGTGCATCCATGCGTAAAGGGGTAGCTACCGATGGGATGACACAAGTGTGAGTTCCGGTCTCACATTGAGGACTGAGAGTCCTGATGCTGATGATGATGCATCGTGGCGGCGTAGTTCCGCAGTTATACATTAGAGCTAGATGATTAGCTGTGTATTGTTATGAGGGCCGGGAGACCAGTGTTTGTGATGCCTTTGATGCTGTGTGTCATGAAAGTGAGCCAGGGTGGAGGAGATGCCTCCAAAGACCCTGAGCTTACTGAGATGTGTATCTCACCCCGTGTGGGGATTATGTTTTGCAGGAGACTCATCTGGCAGAGATGACGGTTCCCAGGGCAGAAGACCCCAGTAGGTACAGCTGTTGCAGCATTTTGCGAGCTGAGAGACTCATTTTGTTTATGTTGACATACCTTGTACCCCTGTAGAGGGAAGATATATGCGTATGTGCATATATGGTGGTTATGTTATGTTTGTACATGGACTGTATATTTTGTATGCCCTCGTGTGAGGAAGTGATCTTGGAGATCAGAGCACTTGGTGCTTATTCTTTTGTATAGACATTGCGAGTGTCAGTTGATGTATATACATACCTTTGTTTACCTCCTGATATATATGTAGAGATATTGTTTATGCTTTTGCCACTATTTATATTGTTTTGGGTCAATGAGGCTGGATTATGTTGTTGAGTATTATAGTGTACCATATATAATGAATCAAGAAATATGATTTTTTTTTTTTGTAAATCGTTTCTGCGACTTTTTAATTAAAGTAATTATGCGCTTATCTAATTAAGTAATATGTTAATACACCATATGCATACGGGATGTTACTTTATCAATCTTGATTCATATAAGTACTAAAAATTTATTTCTTTTAATTAATTAAGTGATTTAGAGTTTGAATCATAACCTTAAATTTAATATAAATATTTCATATTAATATCATTATATATATATATATATATATATATATATATATATTTATCGGTCGAAATTGTCCCACGCTCCCACCTAACCAAAGGCAGGAATGGGATGAAGAATGGGCATTTTGACGTAAATTCACCCCTTTTCCTCAATTTACACTAGGTACTAGTTGACAATCATTGATGCACCACCAAATCAGAGTGAGACTGCTTCTTTATATCACTCAATGCAACACTCTCTTCTAATTCCCATCTACAGTTAGCCCCAAATCCTGGGGTTAGGGTTTCCTCTGCGTCGATGGCTTCGAATTCGATCGACGGTGACGCCGTTTCGGGGTCGGGGCTGTGCATAAACGACGTGTTAAGGGATGACGAGCTGCGTTCCATACTGGGGCGAGTGGAGAGCGAGAAGGACAAGGAAACGTTCGGGTTGGTCTGCAAGCGATGGCTTCGGTTGCAGAGCACCGAAAGGAAGAAGCTCGCCGCACGTGCGGGTCCCCACATGCTCCGAAAAATGGCCGATAGGTTCACACGCTTGGTCGAACTGGACCTCGCTCAGTCCGTCTCTCGTTCCTTCTATCCCGGCGTCACCGATTCCGATCTCGCCGTCATCGCCACTTCCTTCACTTGCTTGAAGATCCTCAATTTGCATAATTGTAAAGGTCAATTTCTCTTTTTTCTTCTTCTGTTTCTCTGATCTAGCTTTCTGAACTCTGATTTACTGCGATTGTTGACTATTTTACACATTCTCTTATATTATTCTGAGAGTTTAACTTCTATGGACAGAGGACTAAAATCAAAGATTTTTTTCCTTTCAATTTATGTGGTTGTTTTATTATTTAAAGTGTCATGTTATCTAATTTGAGTGATGATTAAGGACCAAGGTTTTATATTACGGACAGAGGCTGAAATCACAGTTGTGGAGTGTGGATTGTTTTTGGAAGACTTCGTTAAGGATTATTAAGGGCTTTGTTATTAATATTTAAATTGTTTAATTCGAAGGGTTCAAGTTTTATGATTGACAAAATTTTATTGTTTGTGTAAATATACAGGAATTACAGATGCTGGAATGAAGGCGATTGGTGAACATCTTTCCTTATTACAGTCGTTGGATGTGTCTTACTGTAGAAAGCTGACTGACAAGGGATTATCAGCTGTTGCCAAAGGCTGTTGTGACTTAAGGATATTGCATATGGCGGGTTGCAGATTTGTTACTGATGGTGTATTAGAAGCTCTCTCCAAAAATTGTGGTAACTTAGAGGAGTTGGGATTGCAAGGCTGCACAAGCATTACTGACAATGGACTGATAAACCTTGCAAGTGGCTGTCGACGGATCAGGTTTTTAGACATTAATAAATGTAGTAATGTCACTGATGTTGGGGTTTCTAGCGTTTCTAGGGCTTGTTCATCTTCTCTCAAGACATTGAAATTGTTAGATTGCTACAAAATTGGGGATGAAACCATATTATCCCTCGCCGAATTCTGTGGTAATCTGGAGACTTTAATCATTGGTGGTTGCCGGCATGTCTCTGCTGATGCGATAAGGTCGCTGGCTACTGCATGTGGAAGCAGCCTTAAAATCTTGAGGATGGATTGGTGTTTAAACATTTCTGATTCTTCATTGAGCTGTGTTTTAATTCAATGCAGAAACCTTGAGGCACTGGACATTGGTTGCTGTGAAGAGTTGACTGATGCTGCTTTTCGGCTATTAAGCAATGAGGAGCCTGGATTGAGTTTGAAGATTTTGAAGGTTAGTAATTGTCCAAAGATCACAGTGGCAGGTATAGGCATCATTGTGGGTAAATGCACGTCTCTGCAATACTTGGATGTGAGGTCATGCCCACATATTACAAAGGCTGGCCTAGATGAGGCTGGTTTCCATTTTCCTGAATGCTGCAAGATTAATTTTAATGGTAGCATTAGTGAGCCTGTTGTGCTTCTTTGATACTCTAATTATTTTAAAATATTGGCTTCATAGTTAAATGTTCCAATGTAAACTTTATTGATAAGGCCTGCCTTTGTATATTTGATGAGAATGTGGTCTGTTACGGTGATCAGGTGATGTTAGTTTTCTTGTGCAACTCATGTATCATGTATGTCAGTAAATGGCATTGGATGTATCATATTTTTTTGATCAGTTCAGCAATGAGGAGCCTGTTGTGCCTCTTGCGTTCTACAAATTTTTGCACTTTTCACTTGATTAGCCCTGAATGAGCATAGAAACATATTTTTTTTTTTTTTTTGTATAACAATTACTTGCTACGATTTGATCTTTTTATGAAATTAAGAAAAACAAAGAACGAGACCAAATTAATGTGGCATTAAAATATACGAGATAAAACGTGACATTAAAAAGTTGTACCATTTTGGTTGAGAATATCACGTGTGGCAGGGCCAATTAAGGTGTTGAGATGAGAGAGCGGTCTTGAACTTGGTATTTCAGGAGATTATATGTCCATTTTTATAGCGTAGTGATCTCTAAAGGCGGTGCGCTTCTATTTAACTCTGCAACATTTTAAATTTTCTCTTTTTACGAAAAAAAAAAAACAGCCAGTTTGTCATCTTATCAGTTTGACACACATAGTGGTCATCTCATATATATATATATATATATATATATAAAAGAAAAACTATTTCAAGAGTATTTTTTTTTTAAATTATTTTTTGAAGAATTTGATATTTTGTCATATACATAACTATTTTGGGAGTACAGTAGTAATTTAATTTTAAACATAAAAAATGTCTCTTTTTTATATTAGTTTGTCATTTTGTAGTGACACACAAAAGTGTGCATCTCATATATATATATATATATATATATATATATATAAAGAAATGGGAGATCAATTTATTTTAAAAATAATTCTTTTAAAATAAATAATTAAAATAAAAAATAGTTCTTTTAAAATTACTTTTGAAAAAACTTGATTTTCAAAGGTATACATAACTATTCTAGGGGTGCTGTAGTAATTTAATTTAAAACATAGAAAATCTCTCTCCTTTGTCTTGTATGTTTGTCTATCAAAGCATTTTTCTTTTCCTGTTAATTAATGCTTTCATCTTCTTTCACCCCGCCACCACCATCATGGATATGCTCGTGGTTGCAGTGAATCCAGATACAGAACCTAACACTCTCCACTGAATTCGACACCGACAACAAACACATTTTCTATTAGCACTTGTTCGTCGCCCTCGCCTTGCATGCTTCGTTCTTCGCGTAGCAAACACGTTCTGGTTAACACCAGTGCGTCCATGAGCAGCAACAAAGCGCAACGGATAATGGTGGCCTCGTGCAGAAAGGACATGGCGGTAAGCGGAGTCGAGGTCACAAAGGCTGCAGAACACAGTCACGACCATCTTCGAAAGAAGAAGAGAAAGAGCCTAACCATGAAAGCCTGACCGAGAAAATTTGAGAGATGAACAAATTTTTATGAACCAGTAATTTGGAAGAGGAATCAAATCCTTTGACTCAATATTTTTATGATTTTCTTAAGTTGTAAATTTCTGGGTTGGAGTTACGTACTGTGGTGGTGGGAGGAGAAAAGAAAAGAAAAAGTAACGGACAGTTGGTAGGTTACATATCAAGAACTCAAACTTGAAATTATTAATTAAAGGTGAAATAGTTCAGCTTAGTCCCACATATTTGGGAGTAACATCCAAGCTATTTTAAACTAACAAAATAAAAAATATTAATAATTATTATTTTAACAATTATTTGATCTAAGTGATAATGAATATTCGATTTCCTTAAATAAAATTTAGGATTCAAATTTTGTGAATGAAAAAAATATAATTAAAAATGGAGGCTTCATTTAAGATAATCAATCATATTTTTTTGATAAAAATTAATCATCAGTCAACTGAGTGAATAATTTACTATAATGATAAAAAAGAACATGTTTTAAACTAACTAAATTTAAATGCACATTAATGTAAAAAGGTGTAAAAGCAGTATAATTTTTTAGGTTTAATTGTATTTTGTATCCTGTCATTATGATTATGTTTTTATTCTTTAGCTCTCAAAGTTTTCTTCCATTTATAATTTTCGTAATTATTTCATTGAATATTTAAGTCAATAATTTACTCAGAATGAAAAAATATTATCAAGTTTGTGGGGCTCAAGGTGATAAAAAAGATGGATTTTTTTTCTGAATTTGGACATGACATTAATAAAAAATTTGTGAACAAGAAACTTTTTATTTTAAAAGAATAAGTGGTGATTAATTTTGGACACATAAGAATTTGAGTAATTTAAACAATAAAATATAAATAATAATTTAAGCATTAGTTGGTAACAAATTATACTATTCAAATAAAACTTAAGAAGGCTATATAGCAGATCGAAGGTCAAAACCTTTAGATCACTCAAAATATTAGATACCTAATTGAATATCATATAGAATAGAATATATTTATATAAGAAAGAATATGGTAGAAGAAAGTCAAAATAAATAACATTTCACTATTTATAGGTATTAAGAATATCAACTATACAAATTTTACAGATTTGGGAGATATAAGTTTTTTTTTTTTTTTTAAAAGATCTGACTCCTTTGTTTCTTCATCATTGTCATAAAAATTCACCGTAAACATTGTTAGCACGACCATTACCATATCAAGCACAATTTATCATGTCAACTAATTAATTTTGTCATATAGTGAATTAAGATGAAGGAACATTATCCTAAATGAAAGAAAACTTGTGACTCAAGTAACATAATTGAAATTTGTGAGATTAAAATTATATAATTAAATTATTTTTTTAAAATAAATTATGGAAATAAAGTTCTAATTCTAATTAGAAAGTAATCCTAAAAAGATTTGACGTCATTATGGAACTTGGTTCGAATTTCTTAAATAAAAATTTGAGGTTAAATTTTAAAAATAAAAATAATAATATTTGAAATAGAAGACTTTTTTAAAGATGATTAATTAGATTATCCTGTGACAGATTAATCATAAAAAAAAAATCTTTTAAAACTTTTCACTGTCTCAATCTAATTAATACACCGACCTCTCACTTTAAACGTTTTAAAGGGATTAAATCTATAATGCGAAGTTTTTTATTCGGTCCGACCTATATTTATCCATGCAAGCCAGCAACAAATTAGGGCTTTTCTTTCTTATTCACGAAGTACGGCTCGTTGTTTTGCCACAGTTAGCCCGAAATTCTGGGGTTAGGGTTTCTTCGAATTCGATGGAGGGCGAAGACGTTTCGGGGTCGAGAGTGTTCATAAACGACGTTTTGACGGACGACTTGCTGCGTTTGATTGTGGGGCGGGTTGAGAGCACCAAGGACAAGGAAGCGTTCGGGTGGGTCTGCAAAAGATGATGGCTTCCGTTGCATAGCACGGAAACCAAGAAGATCGCCGCACGTGCGGGTCGAAGAATGGTTGATAGGCTCACACGCTGGGTCGAGTTGGAACACTCCAAGTTCACTTTACGTGGCTCCTATGCCATCACTGATTCCTACCTCGCTGTCATCGCCAATGGATTCCCTTACTTGAGGGTTCTCAATTTGAAATATTGTAGAGGTCATTTTCTCTCTCTCATTTCTATTCTTTCATGTTAATAAAGCCTATCTAATCAGTGATGTTGGGATTTCTAGTATTTGTAGGGCTTGTTCGTCTTCTCTCAAGACAATGGGGATGGAACCATATTATCCTTGGCCAAATACTGTGCTAATTTGGAGACTTTACTCATTAGTGGTTGCTGTCTAGTCTCTGATGATGCGGTAAAGTCGCTGGCTACGGCTTGTGGTAGTAGTTTTAGGACCTATTTGAATATAAGTCACAAGTATTTTTTATTAAAAATATAGAGTTGTTTTCAATAGAGAAGCTCTAAAAACAACACTTCTAGCCTTGATTCAAAAAATGCTGTACTTTAAGGCAATGCATAAACCTTGAGGCACTGAACATTGCTGGCTGTACAGAGTTGACTGACGCTGCTCTTCATCTTATGAGCAATGAGGATGTTGGATTGAATTTGAAGATTTTAGATGTTTGATTTTGTGAAGAGATTACAATGGCTGATATAGGCATTCTTTTGGGTAAATGCACTTCTCTGGAATACTTCGATGTGACCTATTGCCACCATGCATATAACAAAGGCTGCCCTCCATGAGGCTGATTTCCGTTTTCCTGAATGCTGCAAGATTGAATTTCATAATCAGGATGATCACCTCCATCATGTGTTTCTTTGATGCTATAATTATTTTAAAAGATTGGCATGGCAGCTCTCCTTCCAGCATACTTTGAGAGAATGAAATTAGTGTGCAAACTGGTTAGCTAAGCATGATTCTTCTTTGGATATCTCTTTATAGTCTTGTGGGTAACTTGTCCTCTCCAGCTTCGATCACTCTTTATTGGCGGAGGCCATGGCTGTAGTGCTTGTTTTTTGAGGGAAGGGTGTAGTGCTTGTTAGGAGCTAGTTTTTGTCTTTACCTTTCTAACTGATAAAAATAGAGAATGATAATAATATATATAAAATTTGATATAAATATTACTTTGAGGGTAAGTGAATTTTTACTCGATTATCCCTAAATTTTGACGAAGACGAATTATTAACAAATTTGCACTTTTCACTTTATTAGCCCGGAATATGAGCATTGTAACATCTTTTTTTTGTACAACAAGCACTTACTACAATTTGATCTTTTCATGAAATTAAGAAAAACAAAGAACGAGGAACGGGGAACATGACCAAATTAATGGGCAACAACTATAGAAGATGAAATGGAATATTAATTGTATAAACAAGTTGTACCATTTTGGTTGAGAATATATATGAATATGTAGCAGTAATGCAGTATCAATTAAGGCGTTGAGATAAGAGATCAGATCAGTCTTGAACTTGGTGTTTCAGGAGATTATTTTTCCATCCTTTTAGAGTAGACTGATCTCTAAAGGCAGTGCTTCACGTACTACTTCTATTTTTAATCGGCAACATTTAACATTTTCTCCTTTTTACTAAAAAAGACAGCAATAGTCTCTTAATAAGCACCTCTTAATATGCACTCTAGAATAGATATTATCTGTGCATTTAAAAAGGAGAGAGAGAGAGAGAGAGAGAGAGAGAGAGAGAGAGAGAGAGAGAGAGAGGAACTCGGAATTGGTTCTACCATATTTTTTGTTCCTTTGTGACGCACCAACAAAGTTTGATTTGATTTCACCTTCGATTCTCATATTAGTTAGTTTGTCATCTTAAAAACTGTAACACATATAAGCATTGGGCATCTCCTATTGATGAGTAAACCCTTTGTCATTAAATTTTATTTAATGCAAATCATTAAATTGACAATTAAAGTTGTAGATGTTACACATTTTTTAAGATGTTAATTTTAAATATACAAATAAAATAGTGGAAACACAAATTTTATTTTTTAAATATTGCACATAACATTGAAAAGTGTAATAAGTATAAAATTTAAATGCAATGTTATGGAATTTTTTTTATTTGAAAGAAAAAATATATTAAAAAATCTAAAACAAATTATAACACATTTTTATTATTTAATTAAGATATTGTGTGTGCCTTTTTTTTATATGTTTCTTATCGCTCACTTATTTTCACTTACAATTATATGCCTAATAGATAAAAAGTTTTTTTTAAGATCAAAAAATAAAAAATAAAAAACTTAATGATAAATATATAATATTATTGGATATTCATTAAAAAAACACGTGTTTAAATAAAAAATTATTATCAAACACAAAGATCAATTGATATTGGATTGTTCTAGTTTGACTAGAAGTATTGAGATGAAGCTCTAATTAGCACATGCATTCAATATTCAAGGAAAAAGATCAAACATGAAATATTAATTAAAAATGCAATGACACAAGTTATTTTTATGAGGACATTATTTTAACATGAAGATAAATAGGTAGTCATGAATTACTACATGGATAAATCTATATGTTATTTTAATGCATGTGTAAAGATAAATATGACTTGCTTGGGCAAGTCTAGGATGTAGCATGATTAAAAAATAATGTCCTTTAAGTATATGTTCAGATGTTTGATCTTAATGTTTAATGTTTAAGTATATGAAAAAATATTTGTTGAGATAGATGAATTCTCTTAAATGTGTCTTTGTACTTTTAAGGATTAATATATATTTTACGGATATTTTTAGCTACTTTTTAATTTTTTTATCATCTGAAAACTTTATCAGGCCTTCTTAATATTATTTGGTAAACGAGTTTAGTTTAGGAACTAGTAACATTTTTAAGATAATACTTTTAAGTAATGTTTTTTAAAATGTGAATTTTTTTAATATTTTAATTCCTTCTTATTATTAAAATATTTATTAGATTTCATTTCAATACCTTTTTTACATAAATTATGATTTTATTATAAACGATTGAGTTTTTTCCTAGTATTTTTAGATATTTTTCATAATATAGTATTTATTTTAACCATTACAGTATTTATAAATTTATTTGATTAGTTTAGCATCATATTTCAAGATGATGATGATGGATTTATTTTATTTCAATTCTTCTATTATTTTTTGATAATATTCAGTAAAAACCCATTGGTGGTGGCCTGGTTGCATCTGATGATGGGATAAGGTCGCTGGCTACTGCTTGTGGAATTAGCAGCAGCCTTAAAGTCTTAGGGCTGGATTGGTGTCAAAAGATTCCTGATTCTACAGTGAGCTGTATTTTAAGTAAATGCAGAAACCTTGAGGCACTAAGCATAAGTGACTGTATAGAGTTGACTAATATGCTGCTTTTCAACTTATAAGCAATGAGGAGACTGGATTGAGTTTGAAGATTTTGAATGTTAGTTATTGTCCAAATATCACAGTGGCACTTCTCTGGAATACTTGAATATAACAAAGCCTGCCCTCCATGACCCTGAATGCTGCCAGATTCAATTTCATACTGCATCAATGGGCTTGCTGTGTTTTATTGATGATCGTCCTATATATTCAAACTTTATTGATAAGGCATGCCTTTTTAAATTTTATGAGAATTAGGTTTGTCAAATAGATGATCGATTGGACAAAGTTTTTATTCATATCATGATGTGTTGGATTAAAGTGTTGCATTCAATATTAATGTAAAATTTATGTAAATATATATAAAAAAGAATTTTTTATGTAGTATGACACAAATTTTTTTATTACTTAAGATTAAAAAAAATTTAAATATATTTTTTGTTTATGTAATTTTTTTTATTTTCATTCTTGTAATTTTTTTTCATTTTAGTCCTTATAAAATACATTTGTTTTATTTTTACTTCTTAAACTGTGTTAGATGATATTTTTTTCCACCATTCAAGACATTTTTACTGTTCAGTGCGCTATTTATATCGCTTTAACGACAACAAATAAAAAAAATATTTTATAAAATAAAATTAAATTGCCGGAATAAAAAATATATTTAAACAAAAAATTACTGTAATTTATAACTATATACTAATATAATTCCATACTATTTTCAACTGAAAAGTTCGATTATACACAAATATAAAATATAATAATAATAAACATTATGTTGTTCTGAATAGAATTAGGTTTAAATTTCTTTAACAAGATTTCGGATTTTTAACAAAGATTAGAAGCATCAGCAGCATCATTTTTATTTTAAATAAATTATTATGAATTGTTTTTAAAATTCTCTACATATTTAAAAATCCTTATTTTTTTATTAATACTTTTTATGCATTGTATTTTAAAGTAACCAATATATAATGCATATAAATACAATATTAAAATTATTTAAAATTTTGTTACATGCTAACAGTTAATTTTAGGTAATCATTTTTTCTTATTTAATTTTTTTTCTGCATGAAATATAGTAAGTTGAATTTTGTTTGCTAAAAATAATTAAATTAACAATTAAATTTTAAATGCTATCCAGTTTATAAGATAACTTAAATAGGTAGGGTAAAAAAGTAAGCATGAAGCTTTGACATAAGGTTTGTCTTCCTCTACTCGTATAATTTAAGTCAAATTAGTTTATATAAAAATATATTTAATTACTTATTTGTCTTTATGGTTACAAAAAACTTTCCTTTTAATCTCAATAATTATAAACACCACTTTTTAATTCTTATACATATAATTTTTTATTTATTTTATTCTTTATACATATAATTTTAATCTCTTTTAATTCTTACGATAAGAAATAGAGTTTGGAAATGGTATATGTAAGAATCAAAAGGATTTTTCTTTTAAGTATAGAGAATAAAATAATTTTTTTGTAACGGTTGAGCCCAAACAAAATAATGGGAACACAAATTTTAATTTACAAATCTTGCATCCAACAATGATTTTTTTTTATTATTTATAAATATCCAGTTTGAGGCTTAAACGTGAATTTAGTTCAATAAATATAAGTTTTTTGAATTTTTGTTAATGTAAGTTTATTTTTTTATTTTTTTTAATTGCAATAAGTATGCATTTTTTTATGGGTTTTTTTTTTTAATTTTTTAATACATCTTTTAAATTGTCATCACTCCTAAATTTATATAGTATAGATAGTGGTGATGACAATATCAATGATATACTAAAGATGAAGATGGTGATAATAATGATAATATTAAAAATGATGATAATATCAATGTTACATATAATAATAACAATTAGATGAATTATATTTAAATATAAAAATAATGTGTATCTTTAAAATTAAAAAACAAATTCACAAATATATTTTATTTTAAAAATTACATTTGAAAACTAACAATAAAAAACTTCCAACCACCCACACGATGGATCCTTGGTACTTAAAAGCAAAGGTTGTGTTTAATGTTTTTAACATTTTTTTAATGTAAAAATAGTTTTTAGGCATTTCTAGATGAAGACACATAAAAATAATTTGCATATAAATAAATAAACCTATGAGCAAAATATAATACATGATTTAGAAAAAATTCTACTTACAAGATATTGTGATATGACTTGAGAAAAGAAAGATGTTGTGTAATTGCCACTTGCAAGAAAACAAGAAACCGATGCATTAATATTATGGTAGACAAACTCAATCATAACAGAGAGGTGTGGGAATAGAAAAGTTTAATTTTCCTGACTGACATTGTCACAAAATTATAGACATTTCGTTAGTATTTTTCTATTTGTTTATTGGCGAAAATGAACCGTTAAATAAGACCCACTAATTAACATTAACAAAATAACAATTTTTTTTTTGAGAAAGATCCTTTACCAATATGAAGGATAATAAATAAAATACTAAACAAGTAGTATTATTATCGATTTTATTGTACCTTCCAAACAAACCCTGCAGCGATTTGTTTCCTTCCATCTCCACCGTACCATGTCGGAAGCACCACCGCCTCCAACCGCTGATGCATCACCGCCTCCGCACTGGTGCTATCACTGCGAGAAGCGCGTCACCGTCGAAACGCTCGCGAATCTCCCCGAAGTTGTCTGCGGCGAGTGCAAGAACGGCTTCGTGGAATCCATCCCCACGCCGTCGCGCTCTCGCTCCCCCTCCGCCTCCTCCGACGACCCCTACTTCGGTTCGCAGTTCCTCCAGGTCCTTCGCTTAATCGCTCAGTCGGCGCGTGACGACGACGCGTCGCCTCCGCCGCCGCCGAGCCGCTCTCCGGAGAACGATTTCCTCAGGATCGAGCTCGGCGGCTGGGACAACGATGAGGAGAACGACAACGACGACGATAACGGCGACGAGGAGTTCGATGAACACGAGGAGGCGGAGGATCGTTCCGGCAGCGAAGATCCGCACGGAGGAGACGACGAGGATCTGAGAAGGAGGAGGCGCGAGCTGCTTCGGCTTCGGATTCGGGATTTGGCGACTCGCACGAGGAGCATGCGGAACCGGATCTTGGATTGGGCCGAGATTCTGATGGGCCTCGAGGACAATTCCATCGAGTTCCGCCTCCAGCTGCCAGAATCCGACCGTTACGTCGGAAATCCTGAGGATTACGTCGACGCGGCGGAGTACGAGGCGCTGCTGCAGACGCTGGCGGAGACCGACGGCGGAGGTAGGAGAGGAGCGCCGCCGGCGTCGAAGGCAGCGCTGGAAGCGTTGCCGACGGTGAAAATTGTGTCGGAAAGTGAAGCCGTGGCGTGCGCTATATGTAAAGATTTGCTCGGTGTTGGAGACGCGGTGAAGAGGTTGCCGTGCGGGCATCGGTATCATGGAGATTGCATTGTTCCTTGGTTGAGTTCTCGAAATTCTTGCCCTGTTTGCAGGTTTGAGCTACCAACGGATGATAAGGAATACGAGGAAGAGAGAGTGGTTAACGCTGCTTCTTCGAATTCGAACGGAGCTTCGAGTTCCGGTGGAGGTGGAAGTGCCATTGTTTGATTCCGCTTGGTATGTTCCGTCTTGCTCTGCTCTGTTCTGTTCTGCCATTTGTGTAATATATTTCGTGGTTTCTGAATTTCTCTGTTTTTTTTTTGGTGTTAGTGGATTTAAATCAAAGCTTGCGCCATGTTATTATTTATTTTTATTTGAAGCTTTTATTATGTAGTTGGCTTCTTAGCTCTCGGATGATGCTAAGATACTTGTATATAGCATTTGAATCAATGTGAATGTGATCATATCACACTATCTCAATGGAATTTGCACTTTCTCCCTGTTATGCTTGTCCCTTGTTGTAGATTTTTTGGTTGCTGGAGTCACTCATATTACATGTTTTCCTTGCTGCATAAGTATAACTCCATGGATTTAGTGGAATTAATCTTGGGGTCAAATTTTGTTTTTGCTGAGATGAATGATCATGTATCCGTAGAAGAAGAAATGTTGTTTAGGACTTAGGAGATGGAAAGAAAGGAAGAGTGCAGGACAGAACTTAAGGCGGCCTCCTTTTAATTATTTTTTTTTTGCAACTGATCATAACATCAATGTTCATTATGTGAGCAGCATAAAGAGGATAGGAAAATCACTTATCCCTCAAGGGGTGGCATCAGAAAAAATATACCTCCAAAGCTGGTTGCCAGAAAATAAAACCAAAACTTTCATTTATTTTGCTTTAGTCATTTGATTAGGATGTGTTTTGTGAGCTTCGGATTCATAATTGTCCCTTCTGTAGTAATAAGAAAATCACTTATCCCTTAAGGGGTGGCATCAGAAAGAAATATACCTCCGAAGATTTGCTCATGAGAATCAAGCTGGTAGCAAGAAGATAAAACCAAAACTTTCATTTATTTTGTCTTTAGTCATTTGATTAGGATGTGTTTTGTGAGCTTTGGATTTCATAATTGTTCCTTCTGTAGTAATAAGTTAGAATGAGAATCTTAATTTCAAACTTGTCTGGTAAAAAATTCTTGAGTGGCCTGGAAAGAGGAACAGCAGCAAAGTTCTTCCATTTGCCAAACAAAGAATGAGAAACTGGAACATGACTGGATTAATGGGCAAGAAAATATACGAGATGAAACATGATATTAATTGTATAAACAAGTTGTACCCTTTTGGTTGAGAATATCAACATTGTAGCAGTGTCAATTAAGGTGTTAAGATGGGAGAGCAGAGTCTTAAACTTGGTGGTTCAGGAGATATTTTTTCCATCGTTATAGGATGGAGTGATCTCTAAAGACTGTTTCTAACATTTAATTTGGCAACATTTTAAAATTTTCTTTTTCTTTATTAAAAAACAACGGGCATGACTCTGAATAAGGTTTTGGAAAGGGAGAGAGGTTCAGAACTGCTTCTACCATCATGCTTTTTGTTCCTTTGTGATGCATCAACAATGTTTGATTTGATTAATCACTTCACCTTCAATTCTCTTATAGTTAGTTTGTCATCTTGTAACTGACACTTATAGGCATTGTTTATCTCCTATTCAGTAAAGCCCATTGTCTAAACATGATTCACTGATGAATGTTTCATAAGTGCAAGCTGATGCTATGATAGCCGTGATTATGTTTTCACAGTAAGCATAAGTCTTAGGTTGTGGGAGTTCAGGAAATCATGGCATATAGATGGTTGCTTTCTTTTCTGTCATGGGAAGATTTTCGATAGATATAAATTCCTACATTTGATTGAAATATTGAATAGGTTCAGATAAAATGATCATTAGCTTTGTCAAGATTACTTATCTTATCTTAGCAAACTGTGAATAGAAGTTTTACCTGAACCGTATCGCGGATATTTAATTCTTTATAAGCCTCTGATTGGAGAGTTGAAGGCTACGAGAATTACTTCAACATCATATCCTTACCTAGGACAAAAAGGAGAAAGGAATGAGAAGTTGCCTTTTTATTTATTTGTATATATGGTAGATAAAGTTGCCTTTATAAATTATAGCGTAGCATCTCACGGTAGCTAACCAACTACCTTCGGTTGTTTGTCTTTGATTATTTCCCAAAACAGAAAACTAAAAGGGGTGGTGGGAGGCCAGTCATTGTAGTTTGCAACTTCGCGTTGTTTGTATGGAATAAATGTGCGATGAATGGAAATGAGATGTTAAATTTATATAGATGTTCTATCTAGTTTTACAGGAGAAATGAAAACAAGATTTGTAAATTTATATGATAGCCCTTGATTTTCAAACGGGTTAACAGGAGAATCATATCAAGGTTTTGACATTTTTATAATAGCCATCGATTATGTTTATTTATTTTTGGTGATCAATTTCCAAAAAATTGTTGGACTTATGTTGATGACCATGGAATTTTGGGGGCTTAAATTGAAGCATTAAATTGAGAGGTTGCCCATACGTGAGTATACTTGTTCTGTGACTCAACTTGCAAAAATGTCAACATATCCCACATGTCATGGCGAGAATTGAATGTAATCTAGCTGACAAAAATTGATGACGGTCAATTTTGTCCGTTCAACACAATTTCATTTTTAACGAAAGATGGCATACTATGCTAAACAAAATATGAAGATGGTCAACCAAGTTTTGTTTTTCTCTCTTTTGCCAAACGATTGATTAATCATTTTTGGAAACAAAGGATACCGTAATTTGCTTGATTTTGTTGGATCGATCAGTCAACGATTGAATATGGCTTGTAACTTGTAATACATTTTGATAAGGCCTTTCTTATCATTAGAAAAAACCTAGAATATTACCTATAACAAGATATATTGTTGACTATTAAATTAAAAAAAATAGAAAAAGAGGGGGTGGGGGTGGCAGTGGTAGGGAATAGCATCATCATCTTTACTCTTTAACAATGTATGTCATTTTCATTCTTTTATTTGTTGTTAATACTTAATACCACTATCACAATCATGGACCGTCATCGCTCCCAATTGCCATTTCCAGTTTGCTACCGGCACCTTATTGCCCTACCACAACTTCCACCACCCTTTTGCCCCCTCGTTTCCGCTACTACCACTATTTCTGTGGATCGTTTTCATCCATAATTATATGCTAATTAAAGGTATCAAAATTAAATTTGAATTTAAATTGGAATTATAATTTTACGTTTTAATTATTTAGAGAACTCAAACATAAGAATTATAACTCAGAATAAATTCCAATTCTAACAAAAATGGAATTGGAATTACAACTATAAATAATTACAACTATAAATAATAATTGGTTTAAATATGTTTGTGGTGATAAATTAGTAAATTTTATTTGGGTCCCTATTATTTTTGTTTTCTTTGAAATTTCAAATAAAATAAAATTTTATTTTTTATCCTTGTTATTTTATTTTAGTTATTTTAATATATCTTTTTTTGGTTTTGTCTCTAAATTATATAGATCATTTGTTATTTTTTCCTAAAAAATATTTTTCAGAGGGATTAATAGAAAATATTATATGGACTAAAATGAAAAAATAGATATAACAAAAGGATTAAAACAAGATAATGAGGATCAAAAATCAAATTTTTGTTTTATTAAAAATTTAACACAATTTTTTTATTAGAGACCCAAAATAATTAATTTATTAGGGATAAAATAATTTTTTATATTGAAAATCATATGGGAATGCATTTAAATATTATAGGAAAATACATTTTTATGTATGTCATTATTTTTTTTCTTTTACTTTCTTATAAGGATATTGATTAGTATTTTTCAATTTCATTTATACTTTAGGAACATGTAAATTATACTTTATAAGATAAATTTTGCAACCATGAAAATTCGCTTCATCCCCATCTAAGTTAGAATTCACCATCGTAAAGCTGTTATTAAAACACTAGCAGCCAACGCCATCACTGGAAAATACCAGTGAAACCTCTAAAAGGGTAAAAACAAATAATCACAAAATAAGCATGCAGAAGGGTCAACTGCTGCTTCTCTGCTTATTTCTTAGTAACTTAGTTAGCTAAGGAACCATATTAAAATATTAGGTCGGCTATAAATGTCATTCGGTGGGGGCTGTAAGGTAAGCAACTTTTTTGGATGAGGAAAAGGGAATGCCAAATCATTCCTTCATCATCCTTTTGCTCCACGTATAAACCATTTTTCTAATAAGGAAAATCTAAATTTTCATAAAGATAACAAGCTTCATCCAACATTATATGCTTAAAAATGAAATAGGGGAAGCCACTTTCACAGAGTTTTAATATCTTACAAAACGCGTCTCAGCTGTACAACGAGGTTGCCCATGAATGTACAGAGTACAGACTGCATGAAATGAACCTTCTCAAGTCAGAAATAGCAATGAAACAACGTCCAGCCTTTCTCATGCTGTGCTGAAGGTTATTCTCAATTTTGTAATAAAAATTAGTTGAAAAGTTACTTGAAAGTAGAAAAAAGAACTGATAGGAGTTAATAGTTGAGATTAAAAACTAAAAGCTGATAAATTAACTTATTGAATTGAAAATATTTAGTAAATTAGTTGTCATTTTTCAAAAAAAAAAAAAAGAAGTTAACAAGACTTACAAGAGTAAAATATACCACTCTTATAAGTCATACGCTACTTCTATTATCATTTTTTTTTTAAAAGTTGGTGTAGTTTTTTCAAGAAAAACTCTAACCAAACACTTTTAATAACTTATTTTTGGTCAAATATTAACTAGCTTGTAAGCTACTAAACTATTTTACCAAATACACTCTAACTAGCCATAACTTAGGGGCTTTTCAATTTGTTAAACTCTTAAAGCTTAGTATGGAAGTAAATGTAATGCTTGTACTTTTATCATTGTTGACAGAAAAGAGGTGGCAAGGATATACCTCTGAAATACTTAGGCTGTATTTGTATTAACATTGCTTTTGTTCAATGCAGAAGTAACTATTTTCTTCAGTCACATTTGTTGTTTAGGAAAATGAAAAATAGTCTTAGAAAACGTAAGATGGGGTTCTTAACTAATTCCCAAACGCACACTAGTCATGGAAAATTTGATAGCATATTGTGAATCAATAGTCCCAAAAGTTTAAATTGTTAAGAAAAAGATTTTATATTATATTTGTAGCATAACAAAAGAGATTGATGGCAAAAATAAATATGTTTGATTAAATAATAATAGTCCGATTAATTTTTGGATTATTGTATATTAAATAAGATCTTCATAATTGGTTCTCTAAAAACTTCCATTAAAGAATTAACAAATAGGAAGTTTTTATTAGAAATTATGCTGTGAGTGGATGTGTATTAATAAAAAACAGTGCACGTAAACATCCTTGTTGAATGATGCGTCATATATACATAGCACCATTGACTTTGTCTGAATTTTGATTAGCGTTCATTTAGATAAGAGTTGGAAATCGAGTTTGCAACATGTACGTGTTTCAGGATGTTTGTCTGAAGTGAGAATATATAACCCACAAGAGAAGAAACTTGGTCCAAGGACCATTAGTGAATACTTCATTGGATATGCTGAAAGATCTAAGGGATACAATTTTTATTGTTTATTTCATAGTACAAGGATTGTGGAATCAAGATATATTGAATTCCTTGAGAATGACTTGATTAGTGGGAGCGATCAATCCAGAGATTTTGTTTCTAAAGATAATTCAGTTTCTTAATCATCCACTTTAAATCTTAGATTGGTTGTTATTAACGATATCCTTCCAGCTCAACCGGGTGTTGTGCAACCTATCATTCAAGATCCACAACCTGCCGATAATCTAGTAGATCAAGTTGTTCATGAGGAGCAAGAAGCAATTATTGATCAACCAATTGAACAACAAATTCCTCAAGAAGATAATGAAACAACATTAAGGAGATCTACCAGAATAAAGAAATCAGCGATACCGAGTGATTTTGTTGTGTATCTACAGGAATTTGACTATACTATTGGAGCTAAAAATAATTCTGAAACGTTTTCACAAGCCATGAGTTATAAGGAATCAAACTTATGGTATGATACTATGAAAGATGAGATGAATTCTATGGCATCGAATTGAGTCTGAGATCTTGTTTAGTTGTCTATGGTGCAAAATCCATTGTATGTAAATGAGTCTTCAAAACTAAGAAAGACTCATTAGGCAACATTGAGAGATATAAAGCAAGACTCGTAGCCAAGGAATTTAATCAAAAGGAAGGAATCGACTACTAGGAGACATTCTCTTTTGTATCTAAGTAAGACTCTTTTCGCATCATTATGGCATTGGTTGCACATTTTGACTTAGAGTTGTAACAAATGGATGTGAAAATGACTTTTCTCAATGAAGACATAGAAGAAGAGGTTTATATGAAACAACCTGAAGGATTCTCCTCTCTAAGGGTGAGCAATTGATATGCAAGCTTAAGAAATCTATATATGAAACAAGCCTCCCGTCAGTGGTACTTAAAATTTCATGACGTTATTTCTTCATTTGGCTTCGTAGAAAATATTATGGATCATTGTATATACCAGAAGGTCAGTGGGAGCAAAATTTGTTTGCTTATTTTATATGTGGATGATATTTTACTTGCAACCAATGACAAGGGTTTGCTATATGAAGTTAAACAATTTCTCTCTAAGAACTTTGATATAAAGGATATGGGTGATGCTTCTTACGTTATAGGCATCAAGAGACAAAGTAAGAGGTGTTCTTGATTTGTCTCAAGAGACTTATATTAACAAAATTTTGGAAAGATTTAGAGTGAGTGATTGTTCACCAAGTGTAGCTCCCATTATGAAGGGTGATGGGTTTGATTTTAGTCAGTTCCCGAAAAATGATCTTGAACGGGAACAAATGAAGAACATTCCTTATGCTTCAGCTTTTGGAAGCCTTATGTATGCTCAGGTCTACATAAGACCTAATATTGCTTTTGCAATTGGAGAGTTAAGGAGATATCAAAGTAACCCAGGTTTAGACCATTGGAAAGTTGCAAAGAAAGTGATAAGATACCTTTAGGAATGCTTATGCGCAGACCGACTGACAACTTGGAAATAACTGGTTACTCAAATTCAGACTACATTGGCTACGTTGATTTGAGAAAATCGACTTCGGGATATATTTTTATGCTAGCCAGTGAAGCTGTGTCTTGGAGAAGTGTCAAGCAGACTTGACTACTACTTTCACTATGGAGACTGAGTTTGTTTCTTGTTTTGAGGCTACCTCACATGGTATATGAATGAGGAGTTTTATGTCTGGGCTTAGAGTTATGGATTCCATTTCTAGGTCATTGAAGATATACTGTGATAATTCAACTGCTATTTTTATGTCTAAGAATAACAAACATTGTAATCGAAGCAAGGACATCGACATTAAGTATCTACCTTTAAGAGAACGTGCTAAAGATAATACAGTGGTTATTGAGCACATTAGCACTGAATTAATAATTGTCGATCCTTTAACTAAGGACATGCCAACATTTAAATTTAAGGATCAAGTATAAAGGATAGAACTTGGTTCCCATATGTGATTTTCATTGTAAGAATGATATTAAGAAACTCTATTGTGATGTTTTTCATTCAGTTTATGCGCATCTACAGTTATTTTAGGCATGATAATTTCACCCGCCCCCACCCGCATCGGCCCGCACCTGACTGGTTTCGGGTTCAGGTTCGGTTTTTCCCCGCATGCTGAATTCAGGGGTGGGGGAGGTTTTGGTAATGCTGGTATCCGCCCCGCCCCCGTCCCGCACCTATTTGTCTTATAATAGCACAAATAATAATGGTATTCGTTTAAACCTTTGTTACTATTTGCTATGCATAATAATAATTTAGTTAAATTTTAATTTAATTTGATTGTTTTAACAATATAATTTTTTAAAACTTATCATTTATATATATTGTGTATGATAATTTGATTAACTATCATAATAAAGAACTTAAAATATATAAAAATTAAGGATAATTTTAATTAGTTGAAATCTATAAAATTTTGTATTAATTAAATGTATATAAAAATTAAACTCTTAGTTGTTGTTCTTTTAACTTCTTTTAGGGGAAGGAATTTGTGTTTATAGGCATGCGTTTTGTATTGTTATTTCATATCAAGAACGATAATGTTTAATATGAGAATTTAGTCAAAATAATCGAGGAGAAAAAAACAAGAATGAAAAAGATTTAATCAAGAAGTAAAATTATTTTATACTATTATATATTCAATAGTGTAATTAATGACATCATATTGTTTATATTTTGTTTCAAAATTCACATAAATTCTATCGAGGATATGTTCAAATATTTAACAAATCTATATATCTGAAAATCAAACTTAAGACTATTATTAAGTTTTCATATTAATTAATTTATACATTTAATGATAAATATCAATATTAATATAAAATATCAAACTTTTTATATAGCAAATTAATTATTATATATTAATTTTAAAATTTTACGTAACATGAAATACTTATATTTGATTTATATATATATATATATATATTATTTTGTTGGTTCAGAATGAATGCATTATTTCCGGTAGTTACGTATTTTCTATGATGAATCCATACCAACATAGACGAAGTAGAAAAAATAAACTAGAGAAAACAAGATGGACGGGGGCGAGGGCGGGAAAAATCGCCGTCGGGGACGAGGGTAGGGGGCAAATTTCTGACCTCGCAGTTTTTGGAGGCAGGGGCGGGGGTGGGGTTTTAGAGGCGGGGGCGGGGGCGGTATAAGCAAAAATCGCCCCCGATCGCCCCTGTTGCCATGCCTAAGTTATTTATTATGAGAAACATCAATTAAATTTGGACCTAGAATAAACATTGTATTTATTCATTAAGTTGTATGTGCTTGAGATATTAGAGGAACTATTGTCATGATTCATGTATTTTATTTTTACGAAAGTGTATGATGAGATACGTGGACCCAATGGGAGAATGTTGATTTCTTTTCTATTACTTGACTAAGTCAAAATCACATAAGGTGGTCCACTCACCTTATCTTCTTAGGAATAAGTTGTTGATAATCTTATCCCTTATTTTTAACAACTAGTCAGATAGTGATAGTAAAAGCATAGAAGATCCTTAAGCCAAAAGTTAAATTAGTTTGGAGACTCATAAACTGTTTACAAATTACTTGATTCACGGACAACTACAATTCATCTTTGGAGCAAACAAAAATAGCAATGACGAAAGATATTTATGATCTTAATTTTTTCACACTTAATCTAATTACTTATATTATTTATGTATAAACATGATTAGATTATTTAGTTTTTATTACATCTACTTGAACTAAAGTTTGAGATCTCTTAACGGTGCTGGAGAATAAGTCTCTACGTTGATTGCAAAAGCAATATTATTCTGTCTTAGTACATAGACTTGATAAATTTACTCTGACTTTCAACTGTTAACATATACATCGTAAGAACCTCCATCATTGACTTTAATCAACACTTACAATTTAGGCTGAATTAGATTTCGGTTCAAAATTCTCTATTATAGGAATAGGGATTGGGCCTCAAGTCTTGGAACACTTGCAGATTTTGCCCTTGTTGAATTCTCTTGCAGGTTTTGTATATTATGTTTCTAACATAAAAGAAGAGATTAATTGCATAAGTAAATATGTTTGATTAAATGAATAATAGCCGATTAGTTTCTGGTTTATGGTATATTTAATAGGGCGGGTCTTGTTAAGCACCGGTTAGCATTTGCTTATTGAACATCCTTGCAGAGTTTGCCAGAAAATATGGCCAATATTAATTTTTAGGAAGTTTGACTTTAAAGTGTTAAAATTGGAACTAACTTTGTATGTTGGACAATGGAACCAAAAGTTTTAATAAACAACTAGTTTTGGTTTTTATCATTAACAAAATTATGTAAAATATTTGTACATTTTAGGAACCTCTGTTTCCCTCTAAGCTTGAGGGACAGCCTGCTGAAGACATCGTAAAGCTTTCTGATAATTAAAGAAACCCATGAACCAGAAATCGAAATCATCCATAGTAACTATTTCTATGTACTTATGTGAAGGCTTCTCCACATTCTGACTTTTGTTGACAGACTTTAATTTTGTAAGGGGAATTGAGACCTGAAATGGCATAGAAATTAAAGTAACATATCAGCAAAAGTATGAAGACAGATTAAGGAGATAGCTAGAAAGCACTTGCATAATAGACACTATATAAAAAAAAATTTAAAAAGAAAGTCACCTTATAATGGACTCTAACATCATTTCCATTTGAGGAGGAGATCTTGATGGATCTATCACTGCAAAAGGCAACTTTATCAGTGGATATGAAGAGTAGACCAGCAATGGGACCAGATGTGGTTGATAAGTAGCATTGTGATGCTTTCAACAGCTTCTCCCCTTCTCTCACACTAAAAAGTTGCATGAAAACTTTCTCTACTCCACCAACCTGAAGAATTCTGGCTCCCATACTTAATTTCCCTTTCACTGTATCTGTTATCTTTGGTCCAAGCCTCACTGCATGTTACAACAACAGTTTCAAGCCATCAATAGGAGCTTCATTTTTGTTTTCCAACAATCATGTCAAATTATGCATCATACAAATTATGACAGAAGATTGTTCTATGCCTCGAAACTAAGCAGAAGTGATAAAAATTTAAGTAGAAGTTTTTAAAGATTATATACCATGCTCTCGGAATCTTTGTAAGAATCCAGATTTGTGATGAAAGGGTGCTCTATTTTGCTTTGATTTCGTGATAGACTTGCTGTATTTGCCACAAGAATCAGGCAAAAGATACCTCTTTGACGACTTTCCAACATGGTATGTTGAGGTGACAAAAATTCCATTAGATAGATCATGAAGAAATGAGGCTTTCATTTTTGTTATCTTTCAGGAATTTTCCTTCTATCTCTTGGAGGTCTTTTGAGCAATGACAAGCTTGTGAATAATATTCAACGGCTCTTAACACTTTGGTTGATGAATCCTTGTGTTCTACAAGGGTATATGTGTGTATATATATACCCAAAAGGAAACAAGTTGACTCCTGACTTTTTGCTGGATGAGTCAGATATGGATCATCATTGAAGACTATAAAAGGAAAAAGTAATTCAAAATTTGAAGATTTGCATGTTCGGTTGCTCATAGAAAAAAAATAATATGAAAAAGAAAGATGAGTTTATTAATTAAAGAATTGAAAGCAACTTTGTTATGTTAATTCAAAGTATCCCTCTGGATGTTGATTCTGTTGAATTTTAATATAAAATCTTTATATGCGTAAAAACTTGGAACGTGGTTGGACTTAATGGTTTGCTGCCTGCCTTTTACTGCTTATATTGAGACCAAAGGCGAAGGTTCTGTTATCCTTTTAGCTTTCACCAAATTTGGATATTGACTCTAGGTTGGCCATTGATTTGCATTATATGTATATCTATACTTATGGTTACGTCCGTACCTGTGATTTCCACGATGTATAGAGAACTAATTGGAGTTGTTCTTTTACATATATATAGGTATACTGTTCTCACGTTACTATTTCTGGCTGAAGGTTTTGTGTATGCAACTAGGGAAAGGGAAAAAAAAATCCATCAACCCCCATATAAGAAATTAGAGGGATTAACATCACCCAGGGAAATTTTTATTTTTGGATCCTTAGGGAAAAACAAATAATAATAATTAGCAACTATTTAGCTTTTAGGAAATGCCACCCTTTTGAAAATGGGTGGAAGAAAATAGTAATATATTTTGGTTTATTGGGATCATGCCACGTGCATGATGACAAAACACGTCAATTGGCACATATCGATTCGGATCCCTTCGTTGTTTTCTTTTCCTCCCGCGCCTTTTCCTCGAAATGAGAAAGTCCGACACCACTATGCGATTCCGATACTTAGTATCCAAACTCCAGATGTTATCCCTTGAGGCATCTTGAGTTGTAGGGGGAGGGGGGGGTGTCATTTAAGCTTTCTGAGCTGGAATTTCACCTTTCTGATGCCACACCTCTCTTAAGTTTTACTATTATTAGATAAAGTAAAGAGGAGAAAAAGTTTGCATCCTCCACGTTGTCTAATGCCTGTCTTTAATATATTTTAAGTCCTAAACGTGAGAACCAATAATATTAATTGAAGGTGCATATTTTATGTCTGAGATCAGGTTGGTGTTGAAAATTTAAGCAAGGGTCTGAGGAATTCTTTGGTCCCTCCAGGAATGAAGATCACAAATATCAAAATCAGATATGGTTCTTCTATCTTTTCAAGTTGTACCATATATGCATATGAATAGAGGAACATCCTTCTGGAGATGAGAAAATCATTTTGGACCTACTGAAGTTTATATACCTAATAGGAACACATAAGCATTCACTAATGAAACCCATCACTGTGCTTTTATTGTTGGGTGAAAAGACTATCATAAAGTGAATTAACTAGGTGTCAGTGCCATTGTAAGGTTTAAAGAAAAAGAAGACATGCATGGCTATGGTATATGACAGACAAATTTTGTTTAGGTTAGATATGGAAGGAAAAGATGAATATCTAAGGTCAGAAATGGACATCATGTGCTAGAAACAGTATAGGGTAAGACATGCTTCAATGTTTTGTGGAAAAGGAAATGGCCAAATCATTCCCACATCATCCCAATCCCCCACACGGAAAGCTTACACTTAAAGTTCATTCATCACTTTCTGTTTTGTATGTTGAAAAGGGAGAAGAACATCATTATTTTGTTATATATACATCACAATTGGCTTTGCCTAATTATAAGAGGAATTAATGTTGTGCCCCCTAATTTCTATCCTTTTGAAGTTTTGATAGCATTTTTTTCCTTGTGAAAAGGAAAAAAAAAGGAGGGTTCCATTTGTTTTACATTGCAAAATCATATATATATATATATATATATATATATATATATATATATACATTATTTTCATTTTACACATGTTGCTATTTTTCATGGTATTTCAATTTTTATTATCAAAGAGACATGAAATAGATTAATCACTTTATTTCCTTTCCAATCAATTCTAGAAGCTAGGACAGAGAACTAACTTCCTTAATTTCAGGTATCTGGATTAAAATACCACTTAAAATGGTAATTTTCGAAGCAATCGTATTAATTAGCGGCTGGAGACACCCTTTACAATTCTTTAGTTTGTGTTCACCATACTAACACCATAGTAGCTTTGGGTCACAAAAATTTGTGCCTATTTTTCATACATTACAATGGGGGCAGTCATTCATCAGCCTCAAACACAAGAAATTACCTACCAAAATAAAAAACACACAGAAGAAGTTCACTATTCATTTTGTCAGGGGATGGGGAACATTAACCGGGTAAATAGGCTAAGGATTAATTATTTTCTATACATTTTTAAATTATGGGATTTTGTTGCCTAAAAACTGGTGAAAAAATATATTTAACACTATATATATGAACATTTTTTGATTTATTATTTGCGTTAACACCCTTTAGTTTATTGTAATAAAATGAGATGGCTATAGGTTCCATGAAAATATATTTAGTGAGTTTAGTACATGAACATGATCAATTGAAAAAAAAATGCATTCAAAAATATATATATATATATATATATGAAAATTTTAAGTTTCATATATATAAATATTTTTTTATTATAATGGTTGTGAAAAATACAAAAAAAAAAAAATTCTACTAAAAGGTGCGTGTCATACTTCTTTTCACTTGATGAACAATAATAAAAAGCTATCATAATGTAGAGAATGATATGGTTAAATATTATATACAAAAGACTAGTGTGGAAAAGTAACCACAAACGGTTTAACAAAAAGAACAGAAAAAGATTTAAAAAATGTTGAAAAGACAAAGGAAACTAAAGTTGAGGATTGAATGCTATAATATAATTATATATTGTATTTTATATAAACTACATTTATTTCTAATGAATTCATTTTAGCATATTCGAGTATCTTATGTTTTAAGAAGTTTCCGGGGTTTTGTATGATGTGCGTTGCACCGGAGTATTAATTTAAGCCTCGTAGCTTAAAAATTGCTTACGAGAAAATGCAGCATTATAACTTATGACGCAGTCATGCATTTTAACTTTCTGATGCCAGCCTCCTTAATTTGAATAATGCTTTTGTGATAAGGTAAAGAGATGAGGTGTAACCTAAGTTAGTTATATATGTAGAGAGAAGAAATTAAATTATATCGGGATGATTTTAATAATTATTATATTATTTTTATAATTTGATATAAAATGTAATGTTTATTGATTTAACTATTGAATTATATTTATATATTTTTAAGATTGTTTATGTTAAATTTTATCATAATTGAATAACAATAAAAAAGTAATCAAATGATTCATATTTTAATATATTTTAAAATATTTATATTATATCGATTTTAATAGATTTTTTATACACTTTTTCACCTGTTGTCAAACTTACCTTAGCGAGAGTGCTTCTAGTAGTAGCAGCAACTAGGAATTGGTGTTTACAATAAATGGATGTTAACAATGCTTTCCTCATATATGTTTGAGGAAGTTTATATGGACTTGCCTCAAGGATATAAAACCATTGCTTCTGGTCTTATATGCAAACTCAATAAGTCCTTGTATGGCCTAAGGCAAGCCTCAAGGCAATGGTTTATCCTATTACAGCAAGGTTTCATTCAATCCAAAAATGATTATAATCTTTTCACTTATGGCTCTGGAACCTAATTAGTAGCGTTCCTTGTATATGTTGATGACATTATGCTTGCTGGTCCAAGTTTTTCATGTGTTGCTGAGGTCCAGACCAAGTTACAATCATCCATGTTCAAGTTGAAGGTTTTAGGCTCTTTGAAATATTTCTTAGGGCTTGAAACGGCTAAATCTAGTAAAGGAGTTTCACTTTCTCAGAGGAAGTACACACTATCATTGCTAGATGATACAAGATACCTTAGTAGTAAGCCAGCACAGCTACCTATGGATCCAAATTTGAAATTGACCTTGACTGATGGTGATCCAATCCCTGATCCTTCTCTGTATAGAAGACTCATTGGTAGGCTCATGTACTTGACCATTTTGCGGCTTGAAATTACTTTTACAGTACACAAGCTAAGTCAATACATGAAGACCCCTTTGACAACTCACTTGGCTATTGTTTACCACTTGCTTCAATACCTCAAATCTGCTCTAGGACAGTGCCTTCTCTTTCCTGCTTAAAATTCCTTACACTTGTCAGCTTATGCTGATGCAGACTGGGACAACTGTCTAGACATTCGCAAGTCTACAACTGGATTCTGTGTATTTCTTGGTGATGCACTGATTTCATGGAAGTCTATGAAGCAAGGTACTGTCTCAAAGTCCTCTGTTGAATCTGAATATCGAGCATTATCATCAGTGGCTAGTGAAGTTATATGGCTCAAGCATTTGCTAGGACATTTTGAAGTTGATATTGGATTAGCCATGTTGTTTTGTGATAACAAATCAGCAATCCATTTGGCTTCCAACCCTTCTCATCAACCATCATGAGAGATCGAAACACATTGACATAGATTGCCACTTTATTCGAGAACTTGTTTAGTCAAACATCTTCAAGTTGATTCATGTCAAGACTCATCATCAAATAGCTGACATATTCACCAAGCCTTTTTCTGCTTCCTCTTTCACCAATTTCATTTGCAAGTTGGGAATCATAGAGTAGAGATTTATTTTCCAACTTGAAGGGGGATATTAGAGAATGTAAAAGTTAGTTGAGTATTTTGTTATGTTAGTTGAGTATTTTAATATGTTAATTAAAGTAGATAGCTTGGGTGTGAAGTTAACTTGTTAGTTTGGCCTTGTATATAAACATCACAAACCATATTTTGTAATTCAATTTCATGACTTCTATTCACTCTGTCAGTTTATCAAATCTTCTGCATCACAGGCAGTCATTATTACTGGTGATCTTGCTCTGGGGTCAAACTATATTACTTGAAGGTTTTGTATGTGGAAAAGCAAATTGCTAAATCATTCCTACATCATACCTGTTCTGCTCAGTGAGAACAGAAATGTCCAACAAGTGATGTTGGATGTTTTGATGTTGGATCAAACTCTCTCTCTCTTAAGAAGCTTATGAATATGAAGCAACTCAAGGAAGAAGATCACAGCACAGTAAACACGACACGCTGGGGGGTGCGGTGTGTGCTTGTGTAAAAGGAAAAGAGAGAGTCAGAATTGTGTACCTTTCACCATGGCTAAAGCAATATTTATACCTGGACGTTAATAAGGTGGTTGAGGCCCATTATCTCAGGCCAAGCGGTTGAACTCAAAACCACTCTCCTTGATATGCGGAAATTCTGGTAACTGCAGATCGTAACGGTTCCTCCCTTCTTTGGGGTGGTTATTTCGTGGGGAAGAAGATAACATTAAATAAAATATATTATTTATCCGTAACAAATGCCCCTCAGCCCGGTCTTCTAGCATTCTGGATGGCCGGGATGTATCAATAATGAAGCCGACTATGCTTTTTAGGTAATACCTAAGCAAGGCTTGGTTCGATGTCCGAACCGACATGATCATCGTCCGAGCCGATATACTCACTATCCGAGCCGAAGTGACATTCATCCAAACCGAGATGATTGATATCCGAGCCGAGATGATCGCCATTCATACCGAGGTGTACTTTGTACCTGCCCCTTGTAAATATGGCACATCATCTGACCAAGTCTGCCAATTACTCCTTGTTGATTCCAATGTCGACCTGCTCTTTCCTTTTCACAGCCGCCTGGACAGCTATAAACATGGAAGAATGGAACGCCTACGATCATAGGGGAATGGAACGTCCTCTTCCCCTTACCTGCCACATGTCCTGTTCGATCAGTCTTTATCCTTCTCTTGCACGCTTTAATCATTGCTTTTCTGTGCTAATGGCATTTTTGCCCCTTCCGCGTTTTTCTATGACCAGCAGTTATTACTCAATTTTTGAATTCTGGCGGTTACACTTCTTGCTTAATGCGCCCTTTCCATTTCGTTTCATTAAAACATCTTTACTTCACACTAATCTTCACATTTTCTGCATTTTCATCTTCTTGGTGCCTTTTCTGCATTTGTCGCACTTCTGCTTTCTCGCTTCTTCCAGCATTTTTCTGGGGTTATTTGTTCTTCGCTACTACTACTTTCTTTGCCACCTTCTTCTTATCCAGGTATCTTTCTGTTCATTATCCTTCTTTCTTTTGCTGGTATTATAACTTTTTACATCTTCTCTTCTTTTGTATGAAACCTAAATATCAACCTCTTCTGCACATTTTTGCCCCTTTACATTCCTCAATTTTTTGTGCCTTCTTTCTTCTTCATCATGAAATATACTCCTGAGGAAGAAAAGGAAATTTGCAACTCTTGTTCCCCTCGTGCTGCCTTTTGGCTCTATGGTTTGCCCCTTCCTGAAGAAGAAAAAAGGAAATCCCTGCTTCGAACCCCTTCGGGTCCAGGCAATTCCAAAGCCTCTACCCCAAAGCCTCCTGTTCCTTCCAGATTAGGCCCCAAACATCCCAATCCTTCTAGGTTAGGGTCTTCTAATTTGGGGTCTTCATTGCGTCAAAGATCAGCAATCCTTGCTTCCCAATCTAGGGCCGCTGAATCTAGGGCATCCCCTAAGGACTTCATCCCTTCTAGTGATGCCCCTTCAGATGATTCTGAAACCTACCCCTTAGCCGAGCCAGGTTTTGAAGTTCAATACGAACATTGTTCGAAATGTATTGAAGAGTTTATGTACCTAGCAAGTAGGGATCTTAATAGGCAGGCCGAGGACCTGTTGGACCATTGTCGTCATAATCCTATCTGGGTCCCCAAACCTGTCCCCACCGAAATCCCTACTCCACCACTCCAGTCGGGTTTCAGTGCCGGGGTGCCGGCTGCTGTTGAAGAATCTGCCAAGCCGACTTCGGCCTCTTCTCAACCCAATCCATTGACGGTTCTTCTTCCAGGTACTTGACTGATTGTTTTCTTTTTTATTGTTATAGGTAGCTATGGATCCAACCATCGCCAGGACCGTTGACGAATCCGCAACCGGGTCTTCTTCCCAAACTCTCTCCCCTGCTCTGACAGGTAGGTTCCCCTGGGTTGCTCATGAGGTGTTACAATACACCTCGACGATGAGTTCCGAGGACCTTGCATCCCTCCTCCTTGGGGATCAAGAGGGTTTCCATGTTTGTCTTCCCCGCCCGGGTGAGCCTGTATGCTCTACCCGAGAGGGTAATGACCCTGATTTCTTTTTATTTTACAAAGACATAATCACTCGGTTGGGAGTCCGCCTTCCCTTTACCGACTTCCAAATGCAGGTGTTAGAGCACCTACAAGTTGCTCCTTCCCAGATTCATCCGAATGGCTGGGCTTCTATGCAGGCCTTCGAAATTCTTTGTCAAAAACTAGAGGTTCCCTGCACTTTTTCCTTATTCTTTTATTTTTTCTCTGTCCAAACTAACCGATCGGGCAAAGAACCCGCCGACTGGAAAGGGTGGACCTCTTTCCGGGGTCGGAAAGACCGCCAATGCGATCGCCGGCTTTTCTCTCTTTTTGCCGAGTCTTTTAAAGGTTTTAAAGACAAATTTTTCAAAGTTGTTGCCGAACCCGGCCAATATCCATTCTTTTCTAGATTTGAGTCTTCTCCGGGATTATGGAAGTTTCCTTTATATTGGACTTCCACCCACCATAATCTTCCTTCCGCTGCTTATCGAACCAACGAGACTCAGTTGTCGGATTCGGATGCTTCTTCCGCGGCTAACATATTAGCGTACAAAGCCTCGAACAACTTGGCTCCCATAGCATATTATATTCAGTGTGGTTAGTTTGAATTGCTTCTGATAATTGCTATTGCCAATACTTAATACTGGTTCTGATTTTTACTTTCTTGATGCCGTGCAGCGACCGAGATGAACACCAACCCTGCTCCCCGGCCAACTCATCTCGAAGCCCTGAAGCTTTGTCGGAGGAAACGAAAGCGGGTTGAGGACCAAGGTCAGAGGGCGGCCGACGCGTCTAGGTCGTCCCCTGTTCCAGCGGAGCCGATTACTCAGGCTCCTTCATCCCCTTGTCCATCTTCTCCTGTGGCACCTCTTCCACCTTCTCCTGTGGCCGAGGTACCCACCGACGTCCCTGACGAGCCCATGGCCGACGTCGTTGTGGATGCCCCGGCCGTTGCTGATGTTGCACCGGTGCCCGGGCCTTCCGAGGATCACCTCCAACTATCCCCTCGAACTCTCTGGGACCAACGTGTGACTCGGGAGCTTTTTCATATTCTCCGGGCACCCAAGAAGTACTCCGACCTGGTTCCCTTCGGCGATGCCGACAGAGAAGAGTTGGGTGCCTTGGAGTTGGCTTGCTACAAGACGGCCTCCTTGCTCGGGAGTTTAGTAGCTTTGAATAAAAAAGCTTGCAAGGGGGCCGCTGACCTTGAGGCTTCCGAGAACGAGGTCCGGCGGCTGCAGCAGGAGCTGGATCTTGCTCGGGAAAGTGCTGCCACCTCAGCCAAGGAAATGGAGGCATCCCGAGCGGAAGCCCAAGAGGCTCAGGAGTCGGTAGTGAAGCTGACTGCCGAGCTTGAAGCTGTTCGGGCTGAACAAGCGTCCTCGCGGGCAGAACTGGAAGCTTCTCGGGCGGAAACGGAGTCCGCCCGAGCTGAGGCGGCCAAGTTCAAAGAATCTGCTGCTGCCTACCGGCGTCGGGCTGATGACGCCAATGTTAGATATAAGGACCTGCTGGACTTTAATGAGAAAAAGATCAAGGAGGCGGATGAAGCCTACAACGAGCTTCAATTTGTCCAATCTCAGCTCGCTAAGTCTTCTGAAGCGTCCTTCAACAATGCTTTGGCGCAAGTCCGATTCCTCAACCCCGGTGTGCAATTGAACACCGAGGGAATGCACTTCAAA
>PYAF01004164.1:315964-360153 GCA_007407185.1 Glycine tomentella | reverse complement strand
TTTGTCCTAAATACAAGAGGAACTAGCCAAACCTAACAAGGATGGCCTTGGTGCAACAAAAAGAAGCATGAATGGCTGAGATGTAAGCAAGGAGAGGAAGGGAAGAGGGAAGAACCCTCTTCCCCTCACACCCAAACCCTAGAATCAACTCCCAAGCTCTCTTCTCTTCCTTTTCCAAGTGATTTTCGTGCCAAAAAGTCCTTCTTCAGTGCTGAGGCTTCAGTATTTATAGAGTAGCCAATGAAAACTCTGTTTTGCCCTCATTATGCAGGCTCTGCGACCTGTGGCGCTGATGGCGCGGGCCTGGCGCTGATGGCGCCAGGTTCCAGAGGATTTTCACTTTCCAGAGGGGTATTGGCGCTGATCGCGCCGCCAGTGGTGCTGGTCGCGCCAAGTTCCAGAGGCGGTGGCGCTCCAGGCGCGGGACTGGCGCTGATGGTGCCATCATGCAGAACTAGCCTATGTACCCCCGATTGTACATAGGCTTGATAACGCCAGACCTTCTTCTCTGCATAATTCCTTAGCTATTCACCTGCTAATCGTCAATCTAGACCAAAATACCTCATTAAAGCACATAAGTTACATTCATATCAAAAGGAAGCTATATATCATATAAAATGATGCGTTTAACGATCTAATTAAGCTTGGAAAGTATCATGTGCTAGGCACATATCACAATCCAAACTTGTCCGTTTCAGATGCAATCTCACAGTTAGAGCAATCCAAATTGATAAGATGGATACAGTGACATCAATAACTTCAACCAAAAGTCACTCAGCTATAATTAACTAACTGAAATAAGTAAAAAAATTAATTAATAGTGATTAACAAAATCGATTCACTCATTATATTAGAAGTGTCCATTTATCAATGTATTCTATTAAACTACTTAAGTAAAACTAACTCACATTTAAATAATTATACTTAAAATTTGACTAAAAAGTTAGATGTTATAAATACAAGTTGAATTACAAATTCAGGTTCTGAAAACATTTACATAATGAATCAATGTGTAATTGAGCCTCAAACATGTACATTTGAGAAGTAATGTGTACATGAAGTGAAATATCCCTTTTATCAGAGACGATGAAGCTCAACGTCTTCATGATAGCTGCCAAATTTTAGTTTGTCTTTTTATCACATTTTGGATCTTTGTGTTTGTCCTGACATCATGAATATTCAAGATTGAATGGTGGATTTTGCTACTCAAGTAACTCAACTATGCTTGAGAAACCGCTTGCTCAAGATATTTGAAAGTTTTCTGATATTTTAAGACACTCATAAACCAGAAATCAAAGTTGTCCTCAGTGACAATCTCTATGTATTTCTGTGTTGGCTTCTGAACATTAGCACTTTGGTTCACACAGTTGATCTTCTTTAGTGGAATGGCAACCTGCACAAGACCGTATATACCTTTTAACTTCAACAAATCTTGTATAAAGAGAAACTGAGAAATATGATGGGTAAAGATAAAGTTCTCAATGAATACTTATAGGAGAAGAAAACAGGAAGTAAAATGAATAAAACTTGTACTCTAAGTTCAAATCAACTTATGCGTTTCATTTTGAAGAAGTTAGATGAGAGAACTTCTAAAATTGTTGAGGTGCACAAGTTGTTTTGAACATATGAGATAAGTTCGATTTATTTTACTTTTTTATTTTCTTTTCCTAACTATAAGTACTTGCCGAGAAGTTTATCAAAATTTAACCTTTGTATATATTACTTCATGACTGACCTTATAATGAATCCTCAACATATGACCTTTCTGAGTAAAGACTTTCATTGATCTCTCACTGCAAAAGGCAACCTTGTCAGTGGAGATGAAGAGGAAACCTGCTAGAGGACCAGATGTGGTGGAAAGATAACATTGGGAAACTTTCAACAGCCTCTCCCCTTCTCCCATGCTAAAAAACTGCTTGAATACTTTTTCCACTCCACCCACTCGAAGAATGCGAGCCCCTAAACTTAGCTTTCTCTTAACAGTTTCAGATATGTTTGTCCCCAGTCTCACTGCAATTTCAGAGTAATATAAATAGAATTAGATCCATTCACCAAGCTAAAAAATTTCAGGAACACACACACACACACACACACACACATATATATATATATATATATAAAGGAAAGAAAATTTTACTTTGCTTTGATGTTGTGGTTGAATATTGGCATTGAGTGGCAGGACCAGGTAAGTATCTGTTAACTGACTTTTGAAGCTGATCATATGTTGCTGAGATGACTGGAGTTCCAACAACTTGAAGAAGTGAAGTCTGCATGATTGATGATTAATAAGGTTTCTGTTCAATTGAAAGGATTAGCAGCAGTGGTGATTGCAGGAATGGTCTGAAATTCTAGGTTGCTAAGGAAGTTAACTTGGATTGATGAGTCCCTTGTATTTCAGAGAGGTATTTAAAGGGATGAGAACTAGGAAGTGGTATTTTTTTTATTTTATTTTTTTTATCCGCAGAAGTGAATCTTGACCCTTTGGTGGGATGACTCAACCTTAGATCATCAACCACGTTCATGGTTGATATAAAGGTACTGTCATGGCAATTTGACGGAAAGTTATTCAAGATAATATTTTGACGTCATGGATTGTTTGGCTGCTTTTAGAAAAAAGATGGTACAGAAATATTCAACTTTTTCAAAATTTAAAAATCCTTGAAGGGTTAGTTTAAGAGGCTTAGAGAAAGGGTTACATATCTTCAGGGGCAAGGTTCCAAGGTGATTGATCAAAGTAAAGAAATAAAAGTGTTGTTGCTGATAGCATATTGCCATTTGTCACAAACCATTTGAGAACTGCACTGTTTTTGAAAGAGGTAAGGAAATTAAACCAGAAAAAATTTGAATGATGAAATACACAGACTAGTTGCAATACTTTTCGGTTACACCTACTCAAGTGAGGATGCATCAGCAAGGCTTTACGAGCTGGCATTTAATTTGATCATTCTGATGCCAGACTTCTTCAAATTCTATTGTGATAAGGTAGAAAAATTAAAGAGATGGTGAAGTAAGAAGTCTATCTGATAGGTGAAGGAAAAGCTCTACTTCTACTCCTATCTTTCTATAACTAAAAAGAGATAAAATAATAATTCTGATTTCTTCATTGATTCCATTGATTGATGGATACTATATTTATAACAAACACATTCAAACAGAAATATAACAAACTCCTACTAGAACCTACCTAAATGAGATATTTATCTATTATCTATTATTATTAAAAGTTAAATACAGAAATATCAATACTAATAATGATCCTAAGGATAGGAGATGGATCGTAACACGTACTATCCCTATGTGACTAGAAATATATTTAATATATATGACCTATATTTGCCATTAACATACTGCTTAACATAAAATATCATTTTTTGCTTTCTCTAACACGGTTGAAGTTTGAATGAAAATCCTAAATTTATGAAAGTTCAATGCTAAAATATTGTTAAGACTTTATGAATGTTCAAGTTCATGGGGTGTGTCAAGAGTAGGCATATTAGGCAAGTTGACAGGGCATGTGCCTACATGCTGATGTGGGAGACAACACAATCTCTTGCTTTTCTCAAGGGAAATTAAAGGGACCATTCCCTGAATGTAGATATGCCTTTATCTTGTAGTGATTGACTCATCATTTGAAGAAATTGATATCAGCAGCAACTAAAAGTCTAAGACCAGATAGCATTCATACTCTCTTGGGGTTTGAGACTAAACTGAAAACTCAGGTAGTTAAGGAAGCCATCGGTGCTTTTTATTGGGTGAAACTATATCCCTAAAGTGAGGTTGCTGACAGGGCTATGATGGTATACAAGGGATCATAATTAAGAGAAAGAAGGCAAAGCTATGGAAGGTGAAATTGTTGATGTGAGAAATGGAAAGTGGCCGCATGTTGGCTTTGAAAGTCATGTGCTGGGAGCAGTACCGGAAGAGAAGAGTAAGTGTTGGACAGACATACTTCAAAGTTTTGTGGAAAAGCAAATTGCCATGTGGTCTCGTATGTAAAGCTGATATAGTAGAAATTCCTTCTTCCAGCACTTTCTGTTTGAGTTTTGAAAGGGTCAATGTACTGTTGCTATGATACACTTGACATTACTAGAGAGGAATTGATGATCTGCTCTGAAATTTGAAGGGCATGATCAAATTTACTCCATTGAATATTTGAAATATATTTTGTTGTTGTTGCTGCTTTTTTTTATGCTCAAGTGGGTACCTACAATTGGTTTACAGCTATAAGAAGTTATCAGTGATATACCTTATCATCTACCCATAAAGAAAACTTTTATACCCAACAAATTGCACAAAAAGTTGGATAATTGGCCATACTCCTGGATATACCACTTTTGTTTTGAGAAAATTTGACTCGGTAAAAGATGTATAAAAAAAGACTATAGAATTGTCATATTTCTTTCTTGCAGTTATTGAAATATTCTGAAAAAGAAAAATGAACTAATAACTTATAAGATTAGGGATTTTTTTTTCCATAACATTTTGTTTTCTATTTATAGAGATTTAGTTGGGGTACTAGCCTAGTGTGTTTATAAACTATACTATATGGTTGATAATTATGAAGAGCAAAATCCAATATATAAACACTTGAAAGTAAGTATAACCAAATGACGTGGAATTTGAACCATTTGTAATAGTCTCATACACATCACAGTTGGAAGATATTGTTACTATCGTTTCTGATTGTTATTCAACCAATTATACACAAGTAAAGGTGATGAACTTGGGATTGTCACTCCACCAAGTCCACGCGTTATATTGCCACAATTCAGTCACAAAACAAGACCCTATCTGAATCATTAGACAATCCAAACATATCAGTTTTCTGATGCAGTCCCACAGTTAGAGTAATCCTAATTTATTAGATGGATTCTGTGAGACCAACAACTTCCTGCGAATTAATTAAACTACTTACGTAAAACCGACTAGTATTTAATAATTATACACAAATTTTGAATAAAAAGTTAGATGGTATAAATACAAACTGAATTAGAAACTCAGGTTCTGAAAACATTTACATCATAAATCAACGTGTAATTGATCCTCAAAGTTGTACATTTGGGCAGCTAACATTATTGTTCCCTCTTTTTCTAAGTATTTTTCCTTCAATCGTTTCTCCTACAATAATCTCCTTTCGTAGAGCTGTAACATAAGCCTGTCCCTTCCTCAAAAGCAGTCCTTAGCACTGCCAGCCGAGGTTACAGAACACATATAGCTTGTGAACTCTTGCATTCGCAAAGCGATTTTCTGGCCAACTCTGGAACTCTTCTGATAAGAACCTCAACCATTCGCTACAACCACAGGTCAAATGTCGTGTTCAGAAGGATGGATATGTGCAATGAATTGAAATCCCTTTTATTTTGGACAAAGCCCAACATCTTCAATGATAGCATCCAAATTTTAGTCTGTTTTGGATAGTCCTTTGTATGTTTGTGTTTGTTGTGACAACATAAATCTTTAAGTTTGAACGGTGGATTTTTATAGCCATCTAAGCTTGAGAAAGTGCCTGCTCAAGATATTTGAAAGTTTTCTTATATTTTAACACACCCATAAACCAGAAATCAAAGTTGTCTTCTGTGACAATCTCTATGTACTTCTGTGTTGGCTTTTGAACATTTTGACTTTGGTTCACACACTTGATCTTGTTCAGTGGAATGACAACCTGCACATGACCATATATACTTCAGAACTTCAACAAATCTTGGATAAAGAGAAACTGAGAAATATGAAGACAGGCTAGGATAAAGTTCTCCATGAACACTCAAAGGAGAAGAAAATAGGAAGTAAAAATGAATAAAACTTCTATAAGTTAAAATGATCTTATGCATTTTATCTTTGAAGAAGTTAGAAAAGAGAATTCTAAAATAAGTTGAAGTGCGCAAGTTGGTTTTAATGTGCGAGAGAAGTTTGATTTATTGTATACATTACTTAATGACTGACCTTATAACGGATTCTCAACACATGGCCTTTCCGAGTAAAGACTTTCATTGATCTCTCACTGCAGAAGGCAACCTTGTCAGTGGAGATGAAGAGGAAACCTGCCAGAGGACCGGATGTGGTGGACAGATAACATTGGGAAACTTTGAACAGCCTCTCTCCTTCTTCAACATTGAAAAACTGCTTAAACACTTTTTCCACTCCACCCACTCGAAGAATGTGAGCCCCTAAGCTTAGCTTTCTTTTAACAGTTTCTGAAATATTTGTCCTTAGTCTCACTGCAATTATAGAGTAGCATAAATTGAATTATATCCATTCACCAAGCTAAACAATTTCAGGTATGTGTAACCAAGAAAAGAAAGTTAATAAGGAAAAGAAAAATTTACTTTGCTTTGATGTTGAAGTTGAATATTGACATTGAGTGGCAGGACCGGGTAAATATCTGTTCACTGAGATTTGAGGCTGATCAAATGTTGCTGAAATGACTGGAGTTCCAACAACTAGCTCCTGAAGAAGTGAAGTCTGCATGATTGATGATTAATGAGGTTTTTGTTTAATTGAAAGGATTAGCAGCAGTGGTGATATCAGGAATGGTCTGAAATACTAGGTTGCTAAGGAAGTTATGCTAACTTGGGTTGATGAGTCCCTTGTATTCCAAAGAGGTATTTAAAGGGATGAAAACTAGGAAGTGAATCTTGACCCTTTGGTGGGATGACTCAACCTTAGATCATCAACCATGACCATGATTGATATAAAGGTACGGCATGGCAACTTGAAGGAAAGTTATTCAAGATAATATTTTCATGTCATGGATTGTTTGCCTGCTTTTAGATAAAAATGTTACATAACCGATTCATCTCAACTTTTTTAAAATTTAAAAATCCTTGAAAGGTTAAGAGGCTTAGAGAAAGGTTAATATATCTTTAGGAGCAAGATTCCATGGTGATTGATTGAAGTAAGCAAGTAAAAGCATTGTTGCTGATAGCATATTCCCTTATTTAATTTTGGAAACAGGCAAGGAAATTAAACCGGAAAAGTAAATGATGAAATACACCTATTAGTTGCAATGCTTTATATCAGCTTATGTGAGAGGATGCGTCACCAAGGCTTTATTATGAAGGCATTTAAACTTTCTGATGTCAGACTTCGCCAAATTAATTCTCTTTTGATAAGGTAGGAAAAAGTAAAGAAATTGTGAAGTTTATCCCATGTGACTATCTAATATATATGACCTATTCGCAACTAACAGGCTGCTTACATAAAATATCATTTTTCGTTTCCTCTAACAGGGTTGAGGGTTGAATAAGGATACTAAATTTATGAAAATTCAATGCTAAAATATTGTTACGAAAGTTGAAGTTGGGACTTGCATGGGGTGTGCCTACATGCTGATGTGGGAGACAACACAATATATCTCTTGCTTTTCTCAAGGGACCATTCCCTGAATATAGATACGCCTTATCTTGTTTTCGAGTGATTGACTCATCATTGAAGAAATTGATATCAGCAGCAACTAAAAAGTCTAAAACCACTGCATTCATGCTCTCGGGGTTTTTGAAACTCAACTAAAAACTCAGGCAGTCATTAACGAAGCCATCAGTGCTTTTTGTAGTGTCAAACTATATCATAAAGTGAGGTTGCTGACAGGGCGCTATGATGGTAAGGGATAATAAAGAGAAACAAGGCAAAAGCTAAGGAAAGTGAAATTGTTTTAGTCAGAAATGGAAAGTAATCTGCATGTGGCCGCACGTTGGCTAGCGGAAGAGTCTGTGAGTGAGTGTTGGTCAGACATACTTCAAAGTTTTGTGGAAAAGCAAATTGCCATGTCGTCTCATATATAGTAGAAGTTCCTTCTTCCAGAGCTTTCTGTTTGAGTAAGGGTCAATGCTACTGTTCCTATGACACACTCTTGACCTTAATAGAGAGTAACTATGTTTGTTTTTATCTCAAGTCCACAGACATTGTTAGGGTTCCCATATCCAAGGTATTCACCTCGATGGATTGAGAGGAGAGGGTGTTTATAAGGCATCGTTAGGGATGTCATATTCGAGCTATTGTCCGCTTAGGTGGTCGGTTGACCATCACGATCTTGTTCTTGAAAATTTAATATATCTTCAGAGCAAGATTGCCTGGTGATTGAATTAAGTCAGCAGATAAAAGCATTGTTGCTGATAGCATATTCCCATGTTATCACACAAACCATTGGAAAACTGCCTGTTTTGGAAGCGGGCAAGGAAATTAAACCCGAAAAAGTAAATGATGAAATACACCAATTAGTTGCAATACTTTATCTTCATCTTAAAAAAAAAAAAACTGCGGCTGAACATTGGCTATGAAAGTCATGCATGTGCTGGGAGCAGCAGTAGTGGAAGAGAAGATTGTTGGAAATACTTCAAAGTTTTGTGGAAAAGCAAATTTCCATGTCTCATGTAAAGCTGATGTATAGTAGAAGTTCCTTCTTCAGCCTTTCTGTTGGAGTTTTGAAAGGGTCAATGCTACTGTTGCTATGACATACTTGTCCTTACTGGAAAGGAATTAATGTCCTGCTTTGAAATTTGAAGGCAACGATCAAATTTATTCCATTGAAAATTTAAATATTTATTTTTGTTTGTCGTTCCATTAGCTGATTATCAAGATATCAGTGATACCTTACCATCTACCCATAAAGTTAACTTTCATATCCAAGAACTTGCACAGAAAGCTGAAGGATTTGCCATATTCCTTGATATATATACAACTATTTTTTTTTTATAGAAAACTTGATTCAGACTACATATTGGACAAAAGGTTGTAGAATTGTCTTATTAATTTCTTGCGTATCCTTACTGATATATTTTTTTAAAAATGAACTGAAAAATGAATTCTTCCTGAGGATAAAGATTTTTTTTCCAAAATAGTTCTATTTTTATAGATAGGGCGTTCTTGTGTGTATATATGGATGGGGTCATTAACAAATTCGTCTATGCTCACCAGAATAGTTTTAGTTCACAAAAATGGTATGCTATTTATCTTTTCATATACATAAAATGAAATACTTAGAACAATTGATCGTCAGCCTAAAAACAAAGGCTGAGAATTAATTACCATGCAATTTTCAAAACCAACGAAAGCCACTTTAGCAGAGTCAGCATAATCTAAACCAACGAAAAGGTTGATAATTATTCTTTTTTGAATAATGTGAAGATCTTAAAGGATCTTTTATAAGAACTAATCTTTCATATTGGAGATCTCTTCAACTCTTTTATTGGAAGATCTAATAAAGATCTGATCATGAGTTCAAGATCCTTATTCAGATCTTGCACTAAAGATATTTTGAGACTAAGCTTTTTTTTTGCTATGCAATTAAAAAAGGTTAGTATTTACACTTAAAAGTAATGATAATCAAACAATATGGGACTTAGACTCTTTTTTTTTTGTATTAGTCTCATGTACGCTATAGTTGTAATCTATGGTGATTTAGCGTTTCTGATTGTCATTCCACCAATTCCATACAAGGAAAGTTGATGAAATTGTGAAAGAAGCCCAGGCGTTATATTGACACAATTCAGTCACAAAACCATCCCTATCTGTATCATTTGTACAATGCAAACTTATCCGGTTTCAGATGCAGTCCCACAGTCAGAGCAATCCTAATTTATAAGATGGATCCAGTGAGATCAATAACTTACTTCTAATTAATTAAACTACTTAAGTAAAACAGACTCGCATTTAAATAATTATACACAAATTTGACTAAAAAGTGAGATCGTATACATACAAACTAAATTACAAACTCAGGTTCTGAAAACATTTACATAATAAATAAATGTGTTACTGAGCCTCAAACGTGTACATTTTGGAAGCTAACAGTATTCTTCCTGTTTTTTATATGCATTTTTTCCTTCCTCAAAATCAGTCTGGTCCTTACCAGTGCCAGTCAGTCAGCCACAGCAGCTTGGATTTTGCAAGAAATTATCCTCCAAATGGTGTACCCTTGCATTCACAACATGATTTGCTGGATGAAAATTCTGCAACTCTTCTGATATGAACCCCATCCATTTGCTATTATCTCGGATCAAATGTCGTGCCCCAAAGGATGGATATATACAATGAAGTGAAATCCCTATAGACAAAGCTCAACATCTTCAATGATAGCAGCCAAATTTTAGTTTGTTTCTGATCATCCTTTGTATCTTTGTGTTTTGGCCTGACAACATGAATCTTGGAGTTCAAAAATGGTGGATTTTGCTACCCACCTAAGCTTGAGAAACTGCCTGCTCAAGATGTTTGAAAGTCTTCTGATATTTTAGTACACCCATAAACCAGAAGTCAAAGTTGTCCTCCGTGACAATCTCTATGTACTTCTGTGTTGGCTTCTGAACATTTTCACTTTGGTTCACACACTTGATCTTCTTCAGTGGAATGACAACCTGCACATGACCAAATATACTTCAGAACTTCAACAAATCTTGGATCAAAAGAAACTGAAAAATATGAAGATAGGCTAGCTTGGATAAGGTTCCCCATGAACACTTAAAAGAAAAACAAAGTAGGAGGTATAATGAATAAAACTTCTGTAAGTTAAAATTAGATTATGCATTTAATCTTTGAAGAAGTTAGATAAGAGAATTTTCTAAAAGAAGTTGAAATGCATAAGTTGATTTTAACTTATGAGAGAAGTTTGATTGATATTTTACTTTCTTATCTTCTCCAATAAGGACTTGTTAAGTTTGGCCTATGTATGTATTACTTTGTGACTGACCTTATAACGGATCCTCAACACATGGCCTTTCCGAGTAAAGACTTTCATTGATCTCTCACTGCAGAAGGCAACCTTGTCAGTGGAGATGAAGAGGAAACCTGATAGAGGACCGGATGTAGTGGACAAATAACACTGGGAAACTTTCAAGAGCTTCTCTCCGTCTTCCACACTAAAAAACTGCTTAAAGACTTTTTCCACTCCACCGACTCGAAGAATGTGAGCCCCTAAACTTAACTTTCTCTTCACAGTTTCAGATATATTTGTCCCCAGTCTCACTGCAATTTCAGAGAAATACAAATTGAATTAGATCCGTTCACCAAGCTAAAAAATTTCAGGTATATATAAATAGGTCTTAAAAAAGTTAGTTATTTGTCTGTAAAGGAAAAGAAAATTTTACTTTGCTTAGATGTTGTTGTTGAATATTGGCATTGAGTGGCAGGACCAGGTAAGTATTTAGCTGACTTTTGAAGCTGATCATATGTTGCTGAGATGACTGGAGTTCCAACAACTAGATTATGAAGAACTGAGGTCTGCATATTTGATGATTAACAAACAAGGTTTCTGTTTTATCAAAGGGGCTAGCAGCAGGTGAATACAAACAGGCGTAGCTACTAGTTCGCTAAGGAAGTTATGCTCACTTGGGTAGATGAGTCTCTTCTATTCCAAAGATGTATTTAAAGGGATGAAAACTAGGAAGTGAATCTTGACCCTTTGGTGGGATGACTCAACCTTAGATCATCAAACATGACCATGATTGATATAAAGGCGCTGCAGGGCAACTTGAAGGAAAGTTATTCAAGATAATATTTTCATGTCATGGATTGTTTGCCTGCTTTCAGAAAAAAAGTGGTAGAGAAAGATTCAAGTCAACTTTTTCAAAATTTAAAAAATTCTTGAAAGATTTTTTTTTACGAGGCTTAGAGAAAGGTTTTGTATATCTTCAGGAGCAAGGTTCCATGGTGATTGATTTAATTAAGGAAATAAAAGCATTGTGTCTGATAGCATATTGTCATGTTGTCACACAAACCATTGGAGAACTGCACTGCTTTGGAAACAGGTAAGGAAATTAAAGTTGAAAAAGTAAATGATGAAATACACCAATTAGTGGCAATACTTTTTTTCTAGCTTATGTGAGGATGTGTCACCAAGGCTTTATGAGTTGGCATTTGAACTTTGTGATGCCATACTTCTCCAAAATCTCTTGTGATAAAGTTAGGAAAAAGTAAAGAAATGGTGTAGTTTTTGCCGTATGACTATCTAATATCTATGACCTGTTTACAGTTAATAGACTGCTTAACATAGAACATCATTTTTCGCTTTCCCTAACACGGTTGAAGGTTGAATTAAATTTATGAAAGTTCAATGCTAAAATACAGTTAAAGACTTAATGAAAGTTCAAGTTGGGACTTGCATGGGGTGTATACACTCTTCAAGGATATGTACCGACATGTGATGTGGGAGACAACACAATCTCTTGCTTTTCTCAAGGGAAATTAAAGGGGACCATTCCCTGAACATAGATATATGTCTTTATCTTGTTTTCGAGTAATTGACTTATCATTGAAAAAATTGATATCAGCAGCAACTAAAACCATTGCATCCATGCTCTCATCATGTGGTTTGAGCCTAAACTAAAGCTCAAACACCGTCATTGACGAAGCCATCAGTTCTTTTTGTTGGGTCAAACCATATCATAAAGTGAGCTTGCTGACAGGGCTATGATGATGGTAAGGGATGAATATTATTAAAAACATGACAATGGAACGTGAAATTGTCTATTTCAAAAATAGAAAGTTTTCTGCGGCTGCAAGTTGGCTATGAAAGTCATGTGCCGGGGAAGAGAAGAGTGTTCGACATACTTCTAAGTTTTGCGGAAAAGCAAATTGCCATGTCTCATATCATATGTAAAGCTGATAGTAGAACTTTTTGCATTATTATCTAGTATTTTGTATATATATTCCAGTGTCAGTTATTCATTTTGTCAAGTGGGTACCTACAAATGGTTTACAGGTATAAGAAGTTATCATTTATCAGTGATGCCTTATCATATATACCCATAAAGTTTATTTTCATACACAAGAAATTGTACTCAAAGGTCGAGAATCTTCTTGAGAAAAAATTGACTCTTATTTCTTGCGAGTAACGATTGAAATATTTTAAATATTTCTGTTTTTATGGATATCATAGCACATTCTTTTGTACGTGTGTATATATAATATGGAGGTAGTTAAAAAATTCTTCTTTAAGTTTGTACTCACCAGCCAGACTGATTTGGTTCACAAAAATGGTAAACCTAGCAATTTTTTGAAAGTCCAGAGGTCACATTGTCACGACTTAGTCAGAAAACAAGCCCAAATCTGTAGCCTGTATAATTTGAACTGTACTAACTTATCCTGTTCCATATGCGGTGAGATCAATGACTCAACAAACCTTAATTTAAAAATAGATAACAGAATATTTCATTTATCACTTTTATCAGTCACATTCCTGTTAATTATTTAAGCTATTAATTAAGACTAAAACAAATTCACATTTAAAAAATTATACGCAAATTTGATTAAAGAGTTGGATAGGAAGAGTACAATCTGGAATACAATTTCGGCAACCTGGTTCTGAAAATATTTACATTATCAAATTTACAAATAGTTGAGGCTAAACTTCTACAGTTGGGCAACTAGCAATTTAGTACCCTTCAGTTTATCTTTCCTTTGAACTTTTCTTCCACCGTAATCTCCCTTCATAGACCAGCTAGCTCTAACATAGGCTAGTCCATGGACGGATACCTTCTGCAAAAGCCCTTTGGTCCTTCAACTAATTAGCATTAACAACCAGTCATCCACTGAAATACATGTGGCTTGCATTCTGCAATAAATAAGGCACCAATGATGAACTCTTGTACTCAAACCTTTTGTCCACATTGTGCTAGCAACCAAGTATTTCAATTCAACTGATATGAACCACTTCCATTTGCTGTCACACCAACATGTTGTGTCCAGCACAATGGATAAAACAATGAAGCTGCTTTTATTAAAGACAAAGTCCAATGTCTTCAATAATAGCTGCCAGCCTGCCAATTTTTATTTTGTTTCTGATCATCTCTTGTATCTATATGTTTGTCCTGACAACATGAAGCTTCAAGCTCAAACAGTGGATTTCGCTACTAAACTAAGCTTGGGAAAGATATTTCAAGGTTTTCTGATATTTCATGATACCCATAAACCAGAAATCAAAAGGTTTTCTGTGACTATCTCTATGTACTTTTGTGTTGGCTTCTGAACATTTTTACTTTGATTTACACACTTGATCTTCTTCAATGGAATGGCTACCTGTAAACAACCATATATACCTATCAGAACTTCAACAAATCTTGGATCAAGATAAATTGAGAAATATGAAGAGATTTTATGTATATACTACTTTACGACTGACCTTATAATGGATCCTCAACATGTGCCCTTTCTGGCTGAAAACTTTCATTGATCTCTCACTACAAAAGGCAACCTTATCTGTAGTGATGAAGAGGAGACCCGCTAGAGGGCCGGATGTGGTGGACAGATAACACTGGGAAGCTTTCAACAGCCTCTCCCCTTCTCTCACACAAAAAATTGCTTAAACACTTTCTCAACTCCAGCCACTTGAAGAATGCAAGCCCCTAAAGCTTAACTTCCTCTTAACAGTTTCAGATATGTTTGCCCCTAGTCTCACTGCAATTTCAGAGTTACATAAACAGAATTAGATATGTTCATCAAGTAAAGCCAGTTCAACTAATATACTGAAGGAAGGAGAAAATTAGTTATACTCTCAAAACCAGTCCTTTAAACGAAAATTAGGCATGGTTTTCAGAATAGTTCCTTATCAGTGCCGTCACTTGGAAACATATCAATGGCTTACAATGATACTCACCATGTTCTTGGACTCCTTGTGAAAGACTATCCACCTTCCTTCCAAGTTTGTTCGCAACTGAATAAGCTCTACCTAAAACATATATAGAATCTCTCGTATTGGTAACCCCAACAATATTTCATAGTAAAATAAGATATTTGTCTGAAAAGGAAAAAGAAATTTTGCTTTGATGCTTTGGTTGAGTAGTGACATTGATTGGCGGGATCTGGTAAGTATCTGTTAACCGACGTTTGAAGCTGATCACATGTAGCTGAGATGATTGGAGTTCTAACAACTAGATTATGTCTTGGAAATTAAACCAGAAAAAATATACGGTATTTAAAATCGCTGCCAGATTGGGGAAACAATACTTGGTATATAAAATCTCAGATTCAATTTATGAGAAAAAAAAAATTGAACTTAATTTTTATGGCTTTTCCAGAGGGATGAACCCAGGCCTAAGAGGGGGTTTGGAAATAGTTTCCAACCAGCAATAGACGCGCCTCGGTTGGAACCTCACAAGTTGCGTCATTACCCCAAGCGCAACGATGCTTTGTAAGGAACAATGTTTTCCCATTTTATATTAGCCTCTGTCAGTTCCATCTCTTGCTTTATTCCATGTGGAACTTCAGCCAACCAGCCACCACTAGCTGACTGATCAGGATTATCCATCAACCAAAGAAAGCTTAATAAAATTATATTTATAGGGAGGAGCATTACAAGGCACCCATCTTGTTCCTGTTAGGGATAAACATGTCGTTGAAGTACATCCAACATCTGGTTATGTCTTCTTTAACCATGCCATAGTGCAGTGACTAACACTGTACTCAGAACCATTTTTCTTCCCTCTTATTCAATTTCTCTGCCCTTTGCACTTTTCTTCTATGACAAGTCCCTGGCTGGCTTAGCTTCTGCAAAAGCAGTCTGGTCCTTACTAATTAGCATTGCCAACCAGTCCGCAACAAAGGACCCAATGGTCAACTCTTGTATTGTATTTCACAATGTTTGTCCACAATGTGCCAATAGCTTAGTCTGCAATTCAGCAGATATGTGAACCTCGACCATTTGCTGTCACAGACTAAAATGCTGTTTCTGATCATCACTTGTATCTTTATGTTTGTCCTGACAACATGAAGCTTCAAGCTCAAATGTTGGATTTTGCTACTCAACTAAGCTTGAAAAAACACTTAAGATATTTGAAAGTTTTATTATGATATTTCAAGACACCCATAAAACCATAAATCAAAATTGTTGACTGTCTTGTTTCTGAACATTTTCATTTTGGTTATTGTACTTGATCCTCTTCAGTGGAATGACAACCTGCAGTACATGACCATATATACTTTTCAGTACTTCAGCAAATCTTGCATCAAAAGAGACAGAGAAATATGAAGAGGTTTATGTATATACTACTTCATGATTGACCTATAATGGATCCTTAACATGTGGCCTGAGTAGAGATTGCCATTGATCTCTCATAGCAAAAGGCAACCTTATCAGTGGATATGAAGAGACAAGCTAGAGAGCCGGATGTGGTGGACAGATAACACTGGGAGAGCTTTCAACAATGTCTCTCCTTCTCTCACACTAAAAAACTGCTTAAAACACTTGAAAAAGTTTAACTTATCTTGACTGTTTCAGATATGTTTGCCCCCACTTTCACTGGTCACTGCAATTTGAGTTTATATAAACATAATTAGATATGTTCACCTTGCAAAGCCAGTTCAACCAATACATTGAACGATGGAGAAAATTAGTTGGATGTCTACAAAATTGAGCACAGCTTCCACAGAATAGATTCAACAACATAAATTCAACATTAAGCATCATTATATTTGGATTTCGAAAGGAAGAAAAAGGTGTTCCATATATTGAGGCGCAGATGTGAAGGATTATATATATATACAGTGGCCAAGCTTGAGAAGAAAAAAAATTGCATGAACTAGTTTTGGATTTAATATATACAACTATAATGATTAAGCATCACAATATTTGGATTGGTTGCATAGGCCACTGTATATATATAATCCTTCACATCTGCAATGTAGTGACGGATCTAGGACCATAGATCAGTGGAAGTAATTTATTTAAAAAAATAAAAATTAATAATTATCATTATCATATGGGATAATTGGGTTTAAACACGAAAATAAGAGGTACAAAATATAAGATTTTAAGATAAATATTTGTATTTTATTAAAATAAGAGAATACATTTACTTACTCTCACATGTGAACTGATAAGGATGTTCAAATATTAAGGAGTGCAAAATATAATATATTATGACAGATACTAGGGATTTTATTGAAATGAGAAGGTACATTTGTCCACCCTCACTCCTAACCTTGGCAAAATGGGTCTAGCCCGACGGGCCGGCCCGTTTAACCCACAAAAAAATGTGGGTTGGGTTGACACTTCCAGCCCACATTAGGAAATCGGGCCAGGCCAATCCGGCCCACTAAAACGTGGGCCAAAATGTGGGTCGGGCCGGGCCAGCTCACCGGGCCTCGGCCCACCAAAAAAATAAAATAAAAAATATATTATTTTTGTATTTTAAATTTAATGTATGAAATTATGGATGTTGCTTTGTAAACTTTAATTTCATTTATTAATCTAGTGTTAGACTCTAATAACATATAATTTTCCATGGATGTTAGGTTGGTTTTTACATATATATTTCACATTTTAATTTTGTTTAATTGTTCTTAGAAGTTCAATAAATGTTGCAGGACTTGTTTGATTATGTTGTGTTTGATTTCTTAAGTTCTCATCATCTCATGTGAGGTAAGGTATTAAAATGATTGCAGACATAAATTTAACATTAATTTTTAGTATAACTTAAATATTTTTTAAAATATTATTAAACAATATTTTTTTAAAAAAATATTTCACATTCTAATTTTGTTTAATTGTTCTTGGAAGTTCAATGAATGTTGCAAGACTTGTTTGATTCTGTTGTTTTTGGTTTCTCAGGTTCTCATCTCATGTGAGGTAAGGTATTAAAATAATTGCAAACATGAATTTAATATTAATTTTTAGTATAACTTAAATAATTTTTATTTTTTTAAAAAATAATTTTTATTTTTTTATTAAATATTTTTTAAAAATATTTTTAAGGTGGGTTAGTGGACTGGTCCGCTGGCCCACTAACCCACCTTAAGTGAGGTGGGTTGACATTTTCAGCCCACTTTACAAAAGTGGGCCAGCCCAACCCAACCCACATTTTTAGTGGGGTGGGCCAGCCCGGCCCGTTTTTGGTGAGCTGGCCCACTTTGCCAACCCTACTCACTCCAACATAGCTCCACGGGTGGGGTGGACCAATGTATATTCAAAATTAAGCATCATTATTATATCTGGATTTAGAATGGCCGATCAATTAAGACTTGTGTATGAATTAAAAAATATTATTTCTTTTGGATGATTTTAAGCTCTTAATAATACTATTGATTATTCAAGTATTTTAACTATTTTCTTAATTCTTTTATGACATTAAGATATTTATTAATTGCATTCTTTATGGTTTTTTAATGACTTTTATAACATCGTATGCTAATGAATAATAAAATTGGACAAATTATGTGTGAAGAATATGCCAAAACATTAACTTTTTATACTTGACAAATTTGCATGTAATCACATAGAAAAAATTCAAATTATCTATGAAACTTTTATTAAATTTAAATATTTTTACAAAATCATAGCAAAACTTGCATAAACTCTTGTAGGAAAAAAAACACTAGAAAATAGTTCACAGAAGAGAAAAATGGATGATGGAAGAAGAATCCATTAGAAAAACCCGCACGCAATAAATTATGAAACAGTCTCGGTTCAAAACTTTCTATAAAAAATACTGATATGAAGTTATAGAAAAATGAGTTTAAAAATACAAAAAAAAAATATTAAATGAATAAATTTGATGTTTATAACAATATAAAATTGTCTAGTTTGTAACAACTTATTACATTTGAATATACTAGCAATTCAGTGAATAAAATTATCTAATTCCAAAGCCCAAACTTTAAAAAAATACAAAAGCCCGACACCATCCCATTCAAACTCTAACCTATGTGCCAAGCATATAAGAAATTTGAACTCATATGTAGGGCGTGCCAGGCCCATGTTATAGTGCAACACAAGGGCGACACCTGAAGACCCCAGTAGCAAGCTACTGTGATGGGCCCTCCCCTTCAAAAAATTAATTTAATATCGTGTGGACCGATGGCCCACATATCAGATATTAAACTGATAAGAACAGATCCTACACTTGATCTTAGCCAAAAGGCCGAGAAAGGTATGATTATCAATGTTTTGAAACGTGCCTTTTATAACAAAACTTCAGTGAATGTTATCTTTACTCATCGATGTGGAACTTTGTCATGGGTTGTTCAGCATTGAACAAGAAGTGTCCTAATGAGATTACACTCATGCATATTTCACAACCCATTTGGATTCATGCTAAACCCCCTATAACTGATAAGTTGGATCCAGTGACAATGTAAGATCCATAACTTCAACCAAACTTAAGTTTAATAAATCAAAGATCACTATACTGATAACAGTTAACAGTTAACCGTTAATGAAATCAATTCACTAACTATAGTTGACTTGCCCATTTATCAATTGTATTCTTTTCAGCTCCTGTTAATTATTTAAGCTAATTAAACAAAACAGACTCACATTTAAATACTTATACACAAATTTGACTAAAATGTTAGATGGTATGATACAAGCTCAATTACAAACTCTGGTTCTGATAATATTTACATACTAAATTAATGGGTAAAATTGAGGCTGAAACCTGTACATTTGGGAAGCTAACAATTTTGTTCCCTCTTTTTCTATATATTTTTCCCTCCTCTACTTCCTTTCTAACACAGGTCTGTGCCTTGATGGATTTCCACAAAAGTAGTGTGGCCCTTAGCATTGCCAGCCAATATGCCACAGAATACATATAGCTTGGATTCTGCAACAAATAAGGCATCAAATTGTGAACTCTTGCATTTACAACGTGAAATGCTGGCAGCTAAGTCTGCAACTCAGCTTATATGAACCATGTTTGAATAGCTATCAATATCCTAGGTCATATGTCCTGTCAAGCAGGATGGATATATACCATGAACTGACCTTATAACGGATCCTCAACATGTGACCTTTCTGAGCAAAGACTTTCATTGATCGCTCACTGCAAAAGGCAACCTTGTCAGTGGAGATGAAGAGGAAACCTGCTAGAGGACCAGATGTGGTGGAAAGATAACATTGGGAAACTTTCAACAGCCTCTCCCTTTCTCCCATGCTAAAGAACTGCTTGAACACTTTTTCCACTCCACCTACTCGAAGAATGCGAGCCCCTAAGCTTAAATTTCTGTTAACAGTATCAGATATATTTGTCCCAGTCTCACTGCAATTTCAGAGTAATATAAATAGAATTAGATCCGTTCACCAAGCTAAACAATTTCAGATATATATATATATATATATATATATATATATATATAACTACGTCTAAACAAAGTTAGATGTTTGTGTGTAAAAGGAAAAGAAAATTTTAGTTTGCTTTGATGTCGTGGTTGAATATTGGCATTGAGTGGCAGGACCAGGTAAATATCTGTTAACTGAGTTTTGTAGCTGATCATATGTTTCCAAGATGACTGGAGTTCAACAACTAGCTCACGAAGAAGTGAGGTCTGCATGATTAATGATTAATAAGGTTTTTGTGTAATTGAAGAGACTAGCAGAAGTTGAAGAGGAATGGTCTGAACTAGCTAAGGGAATTATGCTCACTTGGGTTGATGAGTCTCTTCTATTCCAAAGAGGTATTTAAAGGGATGAAAATTAGAAGTGAATCTTGAACCTTTGGTGGGATGACTCAACCTTAGATCATCAACCCAAGTGAGCATAATTCCCTTGATCGATATAAAGGTACTGCATGACAACTTGAAGGAAAGTTATTCAAGGTAATATTTTGATGTCATGGATTGTCTGGCTACTTTCAGATAAAAATGGTACCTAACAATTCATGTCAACTTTTTCAAATTTTAAAAATCCTTGAAAGGTCAATTTTAAGGAATTTATACTATACATTGTGCTTTTGTTGGATTTAACTATAATAATACTATGTGTTTCACATATATTTGTGGAAAACAAAAATGTCAAATCATTCCCATGTTATACATAAAATACTCGTTAATCAATATTATGTTTATTATTATGTTTGTTTTAGCTTATATTTGTTTTTTCATTTATTTAAGTGTTTATTGTAATGTTATATACATGCAACAATAGAAAAAGGAAGAGAACATGAAGATTAAATTATATTTAATTCTTAAATGAAACAAAATTTGAAATTTGACAAATTGTCCAATAAAAACTTACTTACAATTTATTTAATCTATTCAACAGTCATATTAATAATTATTTTTATGATATTTTTATCTTTTTATGTGTCAAATACACTCTTTTATTAATGATAATAAATAAAAATTAACTGAAAAATGAAACTTTTTTTTCATTTTTAAGAATTAAAATTAAAATTTTTATCTTTTAAAAATGATTATTTACGCCAAATCTTTATTTTTAGATTATATAGAAAGTATTTGTTATTGATTACTTTAACAAGAGGAGTGACAGACAAGTGTTTTTCTTTTCTTCCTTTCACACCAAACCAAACGTAATGATACCCCCAGCCTACTTACGAGTTACGAGCAAGACAAGGCTCCAAGTTTACCTCAAAACGCAGTGAAAAAAAAAAAAAAAAAAAAAAGTTGCGTAAATCGTAGTAGTAATAATAATGATGATGATGATAAAATGCGATATAAAAATGGGATAAAGGCGGCGAGCATGAACGTGATCGCGAGTGAGTTGAATTGAAGACATCAGATCTGGTGTGGTGTGGTGGCTATTACTGTTTAGCAGCGATGGCCAAAGCGTCCATATTCATTTACATACTCGTCGCAGCGGTGCTTCTCTTATTCCTCTACCATTCCCCGGATAAGCACTCCGGCCACCGCCACCGCCGCCTCAAGCTGCGCTCCAACTTCACCCTCGCCCCCTCGCGGCACCACGCCGTCGCCTTCGACCCGCTGGTCGCCGAACTCGAGCGGCATCGCGAGGACAAGGAGTGGGAGAAGAAGATAATCCACCAGGCCCATCCCGAACTGGAGTCGGACCCGGCCCCGGCCCACGAGTCCCAGCCCGAGTGGGAGGACTTCATGGACGCCGAGGATTACCTCAATGACGAGGACAAGTTTAATGTTACCAACAGGCTGATACTCTTGTTCCCGAAGATCGACGTGGACCCCACCGATTGGTTCGTGACGGAGCACGAGTTGATTCAGTGGAACCTCCAGCAGGCCCAGCGCGAGGTCCTGCATCGCACGCAGAGGGAGATGGAGCTTCACGATAAGAACCACGATGGCTTCGTTTCCTTCTCCGAGTACGATCCTCCCAGTTGGGTTCAAAATGCAGGCACGCACGTCCCCTTTTAGATCTCTTTCTTTGTTCTTTATTGCTGCGAGATTGCACGAGAGCTGAGTAGGACTACTATAAGCAACAATTACGGTTACATACTTAGGACTCCAACTTGAACTTGTGAGATCACTGTTTGCTTTGATAGTGAACTTTGAATTTCCACAGTTTTTTTTTTAAGAGTAGTTGTGCAAATTTGAGATCACTGTTTGCTTTGATAGTGAACTTTGAATTTCCACCTTTGTAACTGTTTCTTGAACGACGTGTTTTTGTTTTTCGACAGATAATGAATCTTTCGGTTATGAAATGGGTTGGTGGAAAGAAGAGCATTTTAATGCATCGGATGCTGATGGAGATGGTGTTCTAAACTTAACTGAATTCAATGAGTGAGGCCTCTAGTCTACTTTTTGTTAGGAAACGTTGTACTTGAGATCCCTTTCACTCTTTGCTGACGATTTTCCCTATTTTTGTTTGTCTGTTTCTTCTAGCTTTCTGCACCCTGCTGACAGCAAAAATCCCAAGCTTCATCAATGGTTGTGCAAGGAGGAAGTCAGGTAACTCAAATATCAGAAAAAGTCTATGAAGGCTCAATATATCTGTGCTGAAATTACATGGTTATGTTTTAGGTATTGAGGGAGGAAATTGAGAGAATAGAAACTTCAAATGATATTTTATTGTGTATTGTGAATTTGTGATGTGTTTCACTGTGATTCCAAACATAAAGCACTAATCTTCATAATCCTAACTGAATAAGGAAACAATTCATATATTTTTCAAGAAATATCAAAGATAGCATTGGATATTTTTCTTATATTCTAATTCTCCCTGTCAAGGTGAAGCTCATTATGTTTTAAAAACCCTTTGAAAAAAGGGAAGAAAAATATAATATAGGCTCCACCAAAAATGACTGAACTGGAAACTTGAGGATGCTTGAGATATTGGAGAGTTACACAACCAAGGAAGGAATTCATCACCACATGGCTCATTAATGAAAGAGGAGAAATTGCCACCCATATGATTCACAATACGAGTCTGGTATGAAATGAAAATAGTCAATTCCTCACTAATTTATCATTGTATGACACTATGACTCATTGGAGAAATGAAGTCACCGGAATATATGTCAATGGAAAAAGAACATGATGAGAACATTGGATGGAGATAGACAGGGGCATCTGGGATTGGAGACTGGTGGGGCCAGATCACTTCTGGGACTAAAATTCAGTGGCATCAATAACGGATTGCGGAAAATGGAAAAAAGCCAAAAAAATCCGCTACATCATATGGCGGATAGTGTTTACGAGCAAATGGTGAAAGTTGTGTAGTGGTTGAAATAAATTAATTATACATGTATTACAAATTAAGTTGTATGCAAATAAAACTAAGTTGCATAAAAGTTGGCTTAATATTGACTGAAAAGTTCAATTGTTCATGAAAACATTAAAAAGAAGCTAAAGACAAAATATTTAGAGTCTGTTTGGATACAATGCTAGAAGTGCTTTTTGAGAGCTTATCTATTGAAAAAAAGTTCTATATTTCCAATAGAAAAACTCTCAAAACCACTTGTGGCTTGTATCCAAACAGGCCAGTAGTCATTCTCCTCTACCTTTTCCCTAATCATCATTCTCCTTGTCAGATAGTGAGGCATATCCTTCTATTTCTTCTCCTTCTTAGTCCCCAAAATCAATGTCTTCTACCGCTTCTAATTCTTCCAACTTTGCAACATCTTCAACTTCAGTTACTAACTAGTTGGAGACTACTCTACTCTCTGGACATGATAGGAGGATGCAGGAAGAGGTAAACAGGCACTAATGGTTTACGTAACATTTATGGGATAAGTTCAAGAGTTTCTGTGGGTGAGGGGAGTGGGACACTTGGGGGGGGGGGGGGGGGGGGGGGGGGGGGGGGGGGGGGGGGTCACATGTAGCCCCACATCTCAGTCTCAAAACTGTGACGCCCACAATGCCTATTGAAATCGCTACACTAATCACAGCAATAGCTGTTTTCGTGGAAGCTGCACTATAATGGAGTCATGATAGTGGATTGTAGGATTTCTACAATGCTGTAGCGTAATGGTCCCACTATAGCGGCTATTTAACAATACTGCAAAAAATGGGAGCCAAATTGCATCTAGGACAAAAACTAGCGGGGCTAGATCACGTCTGGGACAAACACCAGGACATGTTTCCAACTTTCTCCGTTTTAATGTTATGCCAACACTGTAAATTGGAAAAGGAAGCCAAACAGTAACCAGAACAACAATAAAGCCAAACAGCATTGTAATAATGGCAAGCAAAGGTTACAAAGGACTGGGCATAACAAGAGAAAATGTTAACAATGACAGATAACAGTCCAATTAGAGGCCCATATTGATGCATCCAAGTAGAGATTCAAACTCCAAAGATCACAAATCTAAAAAGAGGACAGTGAAACAAGTATGGTGCAGGAATCTCTGACCAGAAAAGCTGTTGGATGCACTCCCATGCACAGATGACAACAATGCATAGGGATGGCATAAGTGAATGAAACCAGTGAGTGGAAGTGCATGATTGCTCTGATAAGCTTGCCAGACTGAAAAGTATCACAGACAGCAGCGATCCAGGTAAAACAGTGGTGGGCAGGTGACAATGAAAAAAAACTGATATGAATTTGCCAGGATGAGAACATGGCAAGAAAGACAACTAATTTGAAGGAAGAAAATGAATCATAGAAATAAAGTTGAACTCCATATTTTAGGAAACTCAGTAGGAAGTAGTGACGGGATAAGTTATGAAGGATGGTACTGTTTTGATACCATGTTGAAATTATATAGTTTTAGGTATTGTGGGAGGAAATTGAGAGAATAGAGACTTTGAATATGTTTTCTTGTGTATTGTGACATGTTATAATGTGATACAAAATATAATTCACTAACCCTTTTTTATACTAATAATTAGAAAACAAATCATGAGGTAATAAAGAAATATAGAAACCAATCCTAAGAGATAATAAAAAAAATAGAAATTAATTATTTAAGATAGAATAATCAAGATACTATTGAATATTTTTTTCCATATATTGCAACAATCAGTTTCTTTCATACTATGTATCATATCTTTGGTCTTGTCTATAATATATCTATTTCATAAACTCTTAAGTATCTAATCATGTATCATGGTGAAGATAATTTGATAAATGAAATTATTGATATAAATAAAGTTATATGATACATGAGTACCCCAGAGATCTTTGGTATAATTTTTTAAAGATAATTTATGGAAATTGGTAAAGCTTTTTACTCAGGCATTTTATATTCACAAGTATTGGGATGTAAGAGATACCTGCAATATGTGGGATCTTATGTCCAGAATGTGTCTTGGATGACAATGAAATCATGTGCCTGAGTACCAAACACTGTCTATCTTAGTACCTTGTTTATTTAGCATATTGGGGAACCCTAGATGCCTATATGAAGCTAATGGGGTTCCAATAAACCCTATTTACCATTTTTCTTGTAGTCTTAATAGGGAAACTTTCATTAAGCAGCAATACTGGTGGAGACAGGGATATATGAGTGTTTACTTCAGATTCAGAAATAAGCAGTGTTGACTTTTTTTTACCATAAGTATCCTTGACTTTGATCTTTCTTAGCCTTCCTTTTGTCCCCAAACTATATATCCCAAATAACTCCCAAAGCCATCTTTAATCTCCACATAACTGTAACTCATGCATTGAAGACTGGATTTCTTGTGTTCACCCTAGTCTGTGCAACCTATTAGGATTGAAGTTGAATGCTTCAATCCATTGTTTAGCTATATCCCAGCTGATTACTTGTAAGTATCCTCATCTAGAAGTTTCAATATTTTTTTATTTTTTTCACCGACTATTGTGCCATATATTAGAAACGGGGACAATATTTGTAGTTAATTTTATTGTCTGAAGTGAAAGGATTCTTCAGTTTATATATATATTTTATCGGCCAATGTTAGTTGTTAAATGTTAAGTTTTAGGGATTTGAACCCACGACCTCTCCCTCCTTCCCTTCCTTCCCTTCTTTTCCTTTTACCACCCATGACCCAACCAACCTTATATCTCCTAATTCTTCAATTTATATGGAATGGGCTTATTTATATCACTGCCTTGGCTTACTATTGTTTGATGTACCCATTTCTTTTTTACAGGGAAAGAGATACAGACAGAGATGGGAAGGTCAACTTTAAAGAATTTTTCCATGGGCTATTTGATTTGGTAAGGAACTATGATGAAGAAAGTCACAATGATACACATAATTCTGATAATTCAATGGATGCTCCAGCTAGAGTGTTGTTTGCTCAGCTTGACAAGGATGGGGACGGGTATTCACCCTTTCTATTTTCATTGTTAGTCTACTTTCTTTGAATCATTATGGTAGTCTCCTAATAGCATACATCTTTCAATTTTGGGTTATCATCTCGATCTTTGCAGATACCTGTCAGATGTCGAACTACTGCCCATAATTGGCAAACTCCATCCATCTGAGCATTATTATGCAAAACAACAAGCAGATTATATCATTTCACAGGTACTGTATTTAACTTTACAATAATTACACTCTTATTGTTGACAAAGGTGCTAATTCTTTATTGCAAAGTCAGCTGATCATGCACATGACTATTTATTCAATTGATATTGACTTAACGTGGATTACATACATAACTGTTTTTTGAGTAAATGTTTTATGTGCTTTGATAGGAAGCCAGGTATTAGAGTATAAAAAAGTGGGAATAATTCCCAGTTACAATAACAGATTCACTATTACAATAACAGCTGCAAAGGTCATTCAAGAGACCTGTAACCCACTATCCAAACGCACACTCAATCCTTGCTCGCTTCTCTGTTCCTCTCTTATCCCCTTCTATTCCTCCTTTTCCTTTGTAACCTCTTAACTGATTTTTCTTTTTTACTCATGACCCTCCTGCCATGTAAGCAGGTGATTACAGTTACAAACTTACAACCCCCTTGCTGGCTTACCACTCCCTTACTAACTGTGAGTGAATCATTGATTCCGTCCTAATGTGGGCCTCTCCTTCTACTTTGCATCCTAGTAATGGGTGAATATCTATTAGCTTACTTTGCCAGAGTGCCTCCAGACAAAAGTTTGAAATAAATATTGCTAGATATTTTCAGCACTCAAATATATTAGAAGTAACAATGTGATATAGTTGATAAAGCTGATAAATTTTCTGTAGCTTGATAGTTCTGAGGGCAATTCTTCATTGTTCTATCTTTGGTGTTAAACTTAAAATGACACTTCTTTCTGAGATCAATAATAAATCAATAATGTCTCTTACTATAGCCATGTAAATTTAAAGCTGCACACTGCACTTTATGTGGTATTTATTGGCGATAGCATGCTGGCTGCTGCTGCTTCTTAATCACTAAAGACTCTTTTTTTTTTAATAAAGATTTTAGCTTGTAATTGATAATTGTACTTACGGTTTGATCTCTTTAAAATCTAAATTATTGATTAATGAGTTCCCTTTCTTTCTGGATAAGAATAATTGAATTTTATTTTGTCTGCAATTCTATTTTGTTTTCATTATTATTATAGCTTCTTGGGGGACTTCATTATTTAGTAAATCAATTTTATTATTCATTTTTCCTCTCATTTTCCAGTTTTTGTTGTTGAAATGCACATTTTTCATTTGCTTATGGTCAAAGAATGTCCCTTTTCTGATATACTAAGTGCATAGATCACTACAGCCAGGTTTATTTCCACTTCTTGCTGCTACGAAAACTTGTTTTAGTAAATATGTACTGGTTTATGGCTTATGAGAGAGGAAGCGAATGATATGAGTTTTCAAGCTTTTGTGTATATCTTTGTATTGAATGTAGGCAACAGAAAAGCCTTTATATAGAGTTTACACGTGAGTAGAAAATCTGCTAACTTCCTAACGTAAAGTGGGTATACAAATAACAAACCCAACTAACATAAGCCACGTAAGCAAAAGGTATGACTGTTATAATTGATCCTATAATAGAATCTATCTGTATTAGCGGAAGAGCATTTTTTTACTATATGTTAACAATCTTTCCCTTCTATACTGTTTTAAGAGGGAGGAAGGGGTGGGGTGCATATCTGCTATTTAACGATCTGAATTCTGAAGTATAAAGTATTATGTAAACCAGTTTCTCTATTTTTATTTTTTTTTCTTTTTGAGGGGTTAAATTTTCTTGACGATAGCCTTAGCATGGACTTCTTCATCTGTTGTGTTACATCTCATTAAACATTGTAATAATGTTATGAGAAACAGTTACTGACAAAGATGGCTCAATATGCACTCCCAACACCTGTTGCATAACATCATGCATTTATTTCATCAGTAACCATTGTATGAAGTCGTGAAATAATGATATGACAGGCAGACGAAGACAAGGATGGCCGTCTTACTTTGACTGAGATGATCGAGAACCCATATGTATTTTATAGTGCTATTTTCAACGATGATGAAGAAGATGACAGTGATTACCACGACGAGTTCCGGTAAATTCATGTTAGGTAAAGGCTGTTCTTTTGTCCAGGGTTCATTTTTACCAACATTTAGTGAATATTTTCTGTACTAATGTTTTGTGATCACTGATTGCAGGTTATCCAGAAAAGTTTGGCACAATTCTAGTGACAAGGAATCAGTATTTGAAGTCTATGACACGACAGAATTTTGATGTTTCGGCCCTTAGTAGGTTCTTAGTCTCAATCATGGTGGGCTTTTTGTGCGATGGCAACATTTATTGCTTCTTTCCATTCATATTATCTGCGAGTTCTTATTTGCTGATGGGATCACCGTGGCTTGTCGTTGAGTCACACCTGGATCCGTTGGAAGATGACAGGGTCTCAACTTAAAATGTAAAATTTGTAGAATAATAGACAAATTTTCGAATCAGTGGTTCAGCCATCATTAAGTAGACCATCTCTATTCTCAATGGATAATACATGTACCATATGACTATGACTATAATGACCGTCATGATCCTAGTAGTACTGCCAGAATATTTTGAGACCCAATAGCAATCATATTGTTTAGCAAAACGTTAATAAAAAGTTCCAACAGTTTTTGGTTTTTCGATACAAAAGCTTAGGGTAACTGAGTGAAACTCCTTTTCACTTTGGTCAATTTGTCTCTTATAAATTTTTATTAACATGTATCTCAAAGTTTAATTGCCTTTTTCTTTAACTAATGAAAGTGAATGATTCTTTTAAGAGTTTGAAGGATTAAATTGAAGAAATTAATGATTGTTTCTACCGTGCCTTTTCTAAATTAAAACAAAAAAACTTTTTAAGTAAAATATGTGTTTAAAAAAATGACAATAACTAAATGAATTTTCTATTATAAAATGTTAAAACAAGTACGTTTCATAAAAAATTTAAATATTTTTTAAAATAACTTTGTGAAAAATATGATGAGAAGTGATAGCATGGAAGCTTGAAAATTTCCATGCTAATCGTCTTTAACATGGATTGAGAAGACCGCGGCTAGTGTCTCGAACCTGGCCCAACAGGTGGGGCGAATCTATACCACGGATTGTTGGCTTGGTGATGGCTCGAATTTCAGTGTTTTTGGTCTAACAGCAGATCCCCTATAAGAAGGTGCATATGACATATGTCCCTGCAACAACCAAAGACAAAACCCTCCCTATATTTTTCTGAGTGAAGAATAATCCCACTTGAAACTTTATTTAAGCAAAATAGTTTAATCAATCATTCGGTAGGTTAAATTTCCGTTTGATAATTAACTCAAATAGCTAGAGTAATTTCTTATGCTTAAAATATACTGCTATTTCCCGAAGACTTTAACCTGTGTTTTTTTAGTTTTCCAAATTAGTTCTGTTTTGCTCAACAATTAGCTTCTCTTGCTCATTATACTGCTGTTAAAATATGTAATTAATTGCCCAAAGGATCTTTCGTTACCCTATACCTACTTACGTTGTCTATTTTGACATTCCGTGATTATTGTCCTTATATTACAGATAACTGCTATTACAAGTGGGATTTCTAGCAAAGTTGATTATAAATTAATATAAGCCCAACAACCAAGTTTTATTATATTGCATGTTAAGTAATTAGAACACAAATGATCTGTGGACACTCTAATGCTAATATACATTCTTTTATATATACTGATAAAAAAAAATGCTAATCTACACCAGAAAGAGAAAGATAAAAAAAGAGAGAAGTATATATAAATATGGTAAAAAAATAAAGAAAAAGCGGTAGGTATCAATAAGGTATTTCCACTATTGAAGTGTCAAAAATACTTATTACTCAAACTAAAAATTGAAAATAAGTGAGCAACAATCTTCAATTCTTTATCACATTGCTAGCAAACTATTTTCTAAAGAATAAACGACAAGATAGTTTATGTGAGAGTACTAGTACTAATTAAATCTAAAAGTCATACGCATGCAAGAAAAAATGTAATCAAAAGTTAGTAATTTTATTAGCAGACATTTTAATCGCAAGATAGCAATTTGTCTATTAAGCAAACATTGTTGAAATCACCCCATATCCTCCCTTCTTAATAGTTAGTTTTCTATGACCTATTTATCAACGGGTGATTAGTTCATGTAATAATGTCTAATAAGATCTGAGTTATGATAGGAGAGTACGTAACATAATTATATCTTATTGGTAAAATGAAAGTTGAGAAAAATAGAGATATAAAGGGAAAATTATAGATAAAATTAAAGAAATATTTTTATTAAGTGGAAGAAAAGTTACAACTTCTCTTTAAATACGAGAGAATAATTACACTCTCTAATCTCTAGTAATAGGATAATACACATCTCTCTATGAAATAGGAAAAACACTTTGAGTACTCTCATATGTTTTGTTTCTTGGATGAGATTTTTTATTTATTTTTTTATTTTGAGATAACTCTTGGATGAGATGTCAAAACTGGTTAAATGTGGGGTTATTTATAACCAGAGATTTGAGTTTAAGCATTGAATGTCATTGCAAAAGTTTCTGCCTTTGAACCAATTTACAAGACTAGCATATGTAGATGTAGAATTTACCAAATGCATTTTTTTACTTTTATTTTAAAGTTGAGTGTTTATGCACTGATGGTGTAAAACAATTTTACATTGTCATCTAATTATAAATCATAGTTTGAATTACTTTAAAATAACTATTTAAACTTATCATACATGGTGGATTGTAATTGAATGATTGTGTAAAAAAAATTAAGATGTAAGTGCATAACCATTTTTCTCTTTATTTTATGTCACAAAAGTATTAACTTTACTTTTTTCTACGGTGCAGGAAGCAAAAATAGCGGGTGCAAGAAGTAATTGCCAGACTAGAGCCACCTAAACGGGGCGTAACTGCTCGTCGCCCCATTAGCGCGTAATATGATTCCTTCGGCCCGTGGATAAAATAAGTTGTAGCTTTATGTTAAAATTAAAATAAAGGCACCACTTCACCCTTTTTAACTAGCTTTCTTTGCCAGTTTGCCCCCCTAGTGGATTCAACTAATTGCACTGATTTTTTTCTTATCACACGTAATTATTAGCAATTGTTCATATGAATTTTGTTATCTGGTAATTATTCACAGGATTATTATGTTTCAAATGCATTTTTTATGTGGTAACAAAACAAAGAACATCCAAATGCATAATTAAAGACAGTATTCGTTAACAACCACTATCAATTCAGTACTATTGAGCTGATTGCGGAGTTTATTTGGCATTCAGCGAAATTTTTAATCCACATATTAAGGCTAATCTGGTTGGTCATGGACCAATTTGTTTAAACCTATTTATTGAAAAAAAAAAACTTATTTTAATATAATAAATAGTTTCTGTTTTATTAGTGTGCATGGCTAAATTATCTTTACTTGAAAAATATTTTTTTTGTTTATTTCGAAAATATATCCTATTTACTTATTAAATAATTATTTGTTTTTTTTAAAAAAAAATATTTTAGGTTTAAAGAAACCGACCCTATATTTGTATTGCAAAGGTTTGCTTTAAAAAAGAAAAACAATAAGAAAACAACAATGAAGTAAATTTTAAGAATTATATCGGTTAAGCAATAAAAAAAATTACATCGGTTATTAACGTATTATATTTAGATAGATATTTTTTTTAATTAACCACTGTAACTACCCAAGTTTTCATATATACAAATATCACTGAAGATAAAAAAAAAAAAAAAAAATAAATCATGGTAGGTGAGTTACAGTGGCAACTAACAAAAAATGAATATCAAGTCATAACTTTAAAGCAATTATAAATACTACGTTCCTAAGCAACAATAACGAATAAACACAAAAAAAAAAAAAAATTAAGAAATACAATTTTGTTGGACAATCACCTGGAAGTGTGTTTTCTGTCAAGGACATTATTTAATATGAAAATCAATTAAAGCTCTAGATCTAGTTTAGATTGTCCACATGGAGCAAATTTTGACCATTTAATTTTATGCTCTTCTATAATTAACGGTACATTAATTTTTCTTTTCCTTCACGGTATTTTCAATAGGAGAAAATGTTTTCATTAAAAAAAAGGAGAAAATCTTACTATATCCCGCATTAAATGTGAATTATTTCTCAACAAGACGTGTTATACTTGTACTCAACTTGCGCCACAGTACATTTGACATGTTTTTTTTTTATTCAAAGGAAGAATTTAATGTAGCCTAATCCTCCAATTTAGATGCTCAATTTAAGAAAGCACTAAGCTTTTAACCAGCCACCCTACAAAATGTTTAATTTATATCTTCTTTTTTCAAAGATAAGCAGGTTAGCTTCACCTTTGATAAGTGGGCTATAGCCTTCCCCAACATGACTATCAATCTACCATCAACCAAACTATTTTATTAATTTTAAGAAACGACAAGTCCACAACTTAACTTATTTAAGAGCAATAAAATTATGATAAAATACTAACATGCATACATAGGATTACAACTGTTGTGCCATGTTAGCGTCCACATTAGTCTAGAAAATTCTATTTAACAATGAATAGTTGAATACGAAAAACAGAGTAAAATGAGAGAGAACATATTGAGAAACCACTCCCATACAAGGTGCCACATGTCCATGATACAACCTATTATATAGGACACAAGTATCAGTAACCCACTCTTTTACCGAAATTTTTTTAACACTTTATTTTTAATTAAAATTTATCAGAAATTGTAAAATAATAAGTGGAGCTCAAATAAGACATTATATCTATAAAATTATAAACTTTTGTAATTTGTAATAAATTTTACTCAATCATTAATGAGTTTAAAAAATGTATTTTAGAATGTGTCACCGAGAATTCTCTATTGTTATATAAGCTTCTGGTCACCACCTTCACCAATATGATAGCAACCAGTTTCTGTGAGGTTGGTTTTCTCCACTGAACATTGACTCTAAATACCTGTGAAAGCTACCACCTTCTAATTTCTCTTTTATAAACACACTGGATTGCACCAACAAAACGGCTGGAACTATCTGTATCCATTTTATAATTAGTCCCCATCATTTAAGAGGAAAAATAGTAAAGTTTCCCTATTTCTTTATTACTTGTTCTTTGTCACCTTGTGAAAGCTTTTAAGCTAAACATAACATACCCTTGATCATATCTGAAACATTAATGGTTATTCTGCTCAGAAACTAAAGCTGATTCAGGCTTTAAAAGTTTCAATGGCTGAAACCAATACTAGTAACAAAAGCTCTAGGCAATTGAGGTATGCTTACAGTTTTGCTGATAAGGTGAAAAGTTTTCTTGGTTTGGCAAGGAGAACAACATGGAAGGTTGGCAAAGAGGATCCAAGAAGAGTGGTCCATGCTTTGAAAGTTGGCATGGCTTTGACACTAGTTTCTTTGCTGTATCTGATGGAGCCATTGTTCAAAGGGATAGGGAAAAATGCTATGTGGGCTGTCATGACTGTGGTTGTGGTGATGGAGTTCACTGTAGGTAAGGCTATCTCAGTGACTGTTTTGTTTTTAGATCAAAGCTTCAATAGGTATTGAATAATCCCTTTTTTTCATCATTTTCGTTTTCCTCTTATTGCAGGGGCAACATTATCCAAAGGACTAAATAGAGGATTAGGGACTCTGTTAGCAGGATCATTGGCATTTCTTATTGAGTATGTTGCAGATGCCCCTGGTCGGATTTTTCGAGCAGTTTTCATTGGTGTTGCAGTTTTTATGTTAGGTAAGCATCTAACATCATAGTCATGAAAGACACTTGATTTGTAGTTTGAAAATAACTTGAAAGGCTATCACAGAATTACCAAAAATAGAGATAACCTTTTCTGTAGTCTGGTGAATTAGTTTCCTGTTTCTTATCCCTTTTTTTTACCAGTAAATGTTAGTTGTTAGTATTGTTAGTTTTTGTTAGCGGAGGGATTTGAACCCACAATCCTTCCCCCTTCCATTCTCCCTTCACCGTTAGACCAACCTTATATCTCCTTCCGATGCTTATCCATATAGAGTCATGCTATAAAAGTATCTATTTGTTGAAATTTTAAGAGGAACACAATTAATATGTTTAACTTGAGCCGATCATACAAAAGCACAAACATTTAGAGTCACATTTCAAACCCGTTTCACTTTTGGTTGGCAGGAGCAATGACTACTTATGTGAGGTTCATCCCCTACATCAAGAAGAATTATGATTATGGTGTTCTGATCTTTCTCCTGACCTTCAATTTGATAACTGTATCAAGCTACCGCATTGACAATGTCTGGAACATTGCAAAAGATCGCATGTCCACCATTGCCATAGGTTGTGGCCTATGTCTTGTGATGAGCATATTAGTATTTCCAAACTGGTCAGGGGAAGACCTCCACAACAACACAATATCAAAGCTTGAAGGCTTAGCCAACTCTATACAAGGTAATTAACGTGAACTTTTAAATATAGAATGCTAGTTCACTTTTTGCAATACAAAGAACCGTTGAAGATTATTTGTTAAATATGAAAATGTTGCTTTAACCCTTTGATCTATATACTATCATTGATGCTCTAAAGAATCATGCAGTCTGTGTCATGGAATATTTTTATGATTCTACAAAACAAGCAACTGAAGATGATACATCCGAGGATCCTATTTACGAAGGTTACAAAGCTGTTTTAGATTCCAAAGCAAACGATGAAACACTGGTAAGTCGGTGCCCCTTTATTATTTAGTGAAACAAGTCAGAAACCAGCGGTTTGTGATGGAAGTTCATATGTTGAATTATTTTATGAACAGGCATTACAAGCAAGCTGGGAACCAAGATGCTCAAGATATTGCCACAGAATCCCATGGCATCAATATGCAAGAGTGGGAGCTGCTCTTCGCCAATTCAGTTACACTGTTGTAGCACTACACGGATGTCTACAGTCTGAAATTCAGGTACTAAATCAATTTTTTTTTGGAAATAAAACTTGAACTTAAAAATGAGTTTTTATAATGCCAAAATTAACTTACAATTAATTTTAATGTGCTTCTGCTTTCTACCCTCAAAAACGTAAATATATCTTAAAAGTATCCTGAACCCTGTTCTGAGCAGTGAGCATCATAACATTTGAGACGGCTATGAAACTTCTTATGTTAGAACTTAATCGAGTGAGTTTCATGATACAAGCTGGTAGCTGCATTTGGAATTTTGCTGTTGTTATCTTTCACTTAACTCTAAGTGAATTAAATCAGATGAGGATTGTGACAATTCTTTTCAAATTAAAACAACTTACTAGTTGATCTAGGTCATTATGCCAACTCGTGTTTTCTTTCCCTCAAAAATTGCTTCCACATTATTACATTATGTCCATCGTTGAACTCCAGAACCTGGATTATGATCTGTCATGTTATTGATAGCACATGGATAACAATCATTGGATACCTGGGTCTAAATAATATTCAACACCATTTTGTCTAGCAATCATTATTCTTTTAGCTAGCATCTTTATCATTATCTGAACAGTAGACTTAATTTATCGTTGAAATTCAATTTTTGTCTCCATAATTATTATTCAGTTTTTATTTATTTTTTGTCTTAACATCCAATATTTAATGAAATACTAACATGACATTCTATTGCACTATCACATCAACACATCTTTGCTGACATGGTGAAACTCTCTTGCACTGCAATATCAACATAATTGGAAAAGTAGACTTAATCATAGTTGAATTCAATTTTTGTCCATACTGTGTGGGATAGTTAAGGCATTAGGTGTCAATATAATTGGGATTTGACACCTTACCTTGATGCCTTGATCATTCTTTTTTTAAAAAAATAAAATAAAATAAAATTGTCTCCACATATCTTTTTTGCACGAATTTGGTTCCTACTATTTTAATTATGCAGTTTTAATTTATTCATTAACTGAACATTAATATTTAATGGAAATATTAACCAGACATGATACTGCACAGTCCCATTGGCAAATCTATATTGATGCGGCATTCTCTTAAAATTGCTTGATTTCATCAATCACAAGACCGTTTCCACTGTTTTCAGAGTCATTTGATATTTCAATAATAGCTTGATCAAGACCTTTGTTGCATAATTAAAATCATTGGGGGATTAAAATCGAGGGAAAAAAATAGAGGACCGTAATCGAATTTCAACAATAATAGGAGGATTAGTAAAGCCTATAAGTGCAACTTCTTATTTGATGCTTATTATCATGATTTTATTATATATTCCATTGACTGATTTATTAATTTATTAACATTTGATTCTTAAGACACCAAAGTCAATTCGTGCCGTGTACAAAGATTCTTGCATCAGACTTGGAGAGGAAGTGTCAAAAGTATTAAGGGAACTGGCCAACAGCATAAGGAACAAACGTCAATTCTCCCCTCAAACACTCTCAAACAACCTCAATGAAGCATTACAAGACCTCGACAATGCATTGAAATCCCAACCACAACTTGTACTAGGCTCGAGGAATGGTCGAACCCCTAACACCCCAGTTCAAAAGCTTGAAGAGGACACAGCAAGTGCAAGAACCCCATTATCAAGTGTTAAAAATGATTATTTTTCGCCGCGTGGATGTATATCCAAAGAACACTCTCGTGAACAGCCAAAGAAGGTTTTAAGGCCACAACTGAGTAAGAGTGCACTCATTAGCCTTGAATTCTCAGAGGCATTACCCTTTGCTGCTTTCACTTCTTTGCTTTTAGAGATGGTGGCTAAACTGGATCGTGTTATGGATGAAGTTGAAGAGTTGGGTCGAATGGCACACTTTAGAGAGTTCAAAGATGATGATGATGATGATGAGATTGTTGTGACTTGCGAGAAACCAAAAATGATTATAGCTCAGAATGGCATGCCTTCTTATGGAACAGAGTAGTTGGTAGAGTCCATAGGGAGTGATGGAGGACCATATTCTTCGTCGCAATTGGTGTTTATCATCCCATGAGGTATCATACATACATACATGCATGCATGCATTCGTGTGTGTAAAGGAACTTGCTCGTCTTTTTGCATGAAAAAGGAGTATGTAGAATGCTTCTACAGCAATTACCCTGAAGTCAGTGAAGTGCAAAGTGAGCTCCATGGTTTACATTACCCATGTCTCCGTTAAGATCTCTCACGAGCCTTGTGCATACGGATTATGGAAGAATAATATATATACATCTGGGTATATGATTTTAGAACTTTAGCTAATGGATTTGAGGAGTGTTTGGAGAACAAATCTCACCATTAAGTTAAAAATAAATAGAATATTATGTGAGGGTTAAGCTTAGGAGTGTAAGCAAGTTGTGGTCTCTTTTCATTTTTTTTTCTCCTGATTTCGTTATTTTATTTTTCTAATTTTTTAATTACTCGATTCAATTACTCAATCTAATCTATTTAAATTGAGTTGTTAACAGAAAAAAAAAAAAAAAAAAAGTAAACCCAATCAACTCAACACAATTATGATTGAACATTGAAATATAAATTAAATTAAATTCAATACAATCGAAACCACTTACATTTCTTCTAGTTATGCATTGAAAGGGGTAAGACAAATGTTTTTTATGTAGTTAAAATTGAGTGTTTTTTGAAATGTGATTTATGTATACTTAATTAAAAATTCACTACCTCGCTTTTAAACATGTTCTGCACCTAAACTTTAATATAAGTTCATTTAGTAATATTTTTTTATATGGGAGAAAGAAAGAGTTTTTACAGAGAAATTGGTGGCATCAAAACTCGATTTTAACTATATACGTGAATAAAAGTTAGTTTTTTATTTTGAGAGAGAAACTGATGACAGTTAGTTAGTTATAAGGGTTTGGAAATTCTCTTGGGATATAAATAGAAATTCCCTGCATCAACTCATCGTAATATCAACATTTCAGTTTTCCCTTGTTTTAGATTTATTCAGATGGTATCAGAGCTCCAATTGGATTGGAGCTCTGCTGCGCATAGAAATTTTGATATTCAATCGTCTTTCTTTGACGCCTGATCTCCATCTCAAATCTCATTGTCAATCTATAGGATAGGCTCTGATACCTTCTTAAAATTTGGGTTTGAGCCTAACTCAATCCCACAAAACCGGCCATATCACTAGTTCAGGTGGGATCTCCAACAATTATTATACTCAGAAATTGAAGCTGGTTCAGGATTTGAAAGTTTTAATGGCTGAAACCAATACTACTAACACAAGCTCTAGGCAATTGAGATATATTTATAGCTATGCTGATAAGTTGAACAGATTTCCTGGTTTGGCAAGGAAGGCAATATGGAAGGTTGGCAAAGAGGATCCAAGAAGGGTGGTTCATTCTATGAAAGTTGGTATGGCTTTGGTACTAGTTTCTTTGTTGTATCTGTTGGAGCCATTGTTCAAAGGCATAGGGAAAAATGCTATGTGGGCTGTCATGACTGTGGTTGTGGTGATGGAGTTCACTGTAGGTGAGGCTATCTCATTGACATTGTTTTTGTTTTTGGATCATAGCCTCGTAAGGCAATAGGTATTGATGGATCTGTTCATTTCTTCCTTTTGATTTTCCTCTGATTGCAGGGGCAACATTATGCAAAGGACTAAATAGAGGATTGGGGACTGTCTTGGCAGGATCATTGGCATTTCTTGTTAAGTATTTTGCAGATGCCCCTGGTCGGATTTTTCAAGCAGTATACATTGGTGTTGCAGTTTTTATGATAGGTTAGCATTTACTTTTATATCATTAAAGAAATTTGCTTTGTACTTTAAAAATAATATGAAAGGCTTTTGGAGAATTACCAAAATAGAGATAACCTCTTCTATAGTGTTTTTCTTCTTCTGAATCTGTGGTTAATTAATTATGCTGTTTCTTTGTCCTGCCTCATATATCCATATAGTGCATGCCACAAAAGTATCTAATTGTTGAAATTTTAAGAGAAAATCAACTGATATGTAAAACTTGAGACATCCAACCTTTAGAGTCACATGCCAAAAAACCATCGAACTTAGCATTTAAGTGGGAATGTGTTAATCCTTGGCTCTGTTTGTAATTTTTATTATCCTCAGAAGCAAAGAACTTGTAATCAAATTTTATGTCCTGTGACTGGTGTTACCAAGTGTTTTCCTGAGCCATAGTTTCACTTTTGGTTGGCAGGAGCATTAACTACTTACGTGAGGTTCATTCCCTATATCAAGAAGAATTATGACTATGGTGTTCTGATCTTTCTTCTGACCTTCAATTTGATAACTGTATCAAGCTACCGCGTTAATGATGTCTGGGACTTTGCAAAAGATCGCATATCCACCATTGCCATAGGATGTGGGCTATGCCTTTTGATAAGCATATTGGTGTTTCCAAACTGGTCAGGGGAAGAGCTCCACAACAACACCATATCAAAGCTTGAAGGCTTAGCCAACTCTATACAAGGTAATTAAGGTGGACTTTTAGATACAATGTCAGATCATTACTTCCTTGCCCTAAAAGAAAATCAGTGGAAGTTTGTGCAAAACAAAGAGCTGTTGAAGGTTATTATTTATTAAATGTGAAAAAGTTTTGGTCTTTTGATCTATATCATTTATGGTCAAAAGAATCATGCAGTCTGTGTCACGGGATATTTTTATGATTCTGCAAAACAAGCAACTGAAGATGATTCATCTGAGGATCCAATTTACGAAGGTTACAAGGCTGTTTTAGACTCCAAATCAAAAGATGAAACACTGGTAACTCAGGGTCCCTTTCTTGTTCTGTGAAACATGTCAGAAACTAGTGCTTTGTGATGGAAGTTCATATGTGGAATTGTTGTGTGGAAAACAGGCATCACAAGCAAGCTGGGAACCAAGATTCTCAAGATATTGCCACAGAACTCCGTGGCATCAATATACAAGAGTGGGAGCTGCTCTTCGCCAATTTAGTTACACTGTTGTAGCACTACATGGATGTCTACAGTCTGAAATTCAGGTACTAAATCAAATAGTTTAGAAAATAAAATAACTTAAAAATGAGTTTGTATAATGCCAAAATTAACTTAAAATGTGCTTCTGCTTTCTATTGACTTAACTTTCAACCCAAAAGAGAAATGTAAATAAAAAGATCATCATTCCCTAAAAACGTAAATATATCTTAAAACTATGCAGAACGCTGTTCGAAACATCATAACATTTGAGAGGGCTATGAAACTTCTAAGAAATGCTGTGACTTTCATGATTCAAGCTGGTAGCTGCATTTCTAAACTTGCTATTGTTATCTTTCATTTAAATCTAAGTGAATTAAATCATAATTCATACAGATGATGATTGTGAAAATTCTATTCAAACAAAAAGAACTTACTAGTTGGTCTATGTCATTATGCCAATTCACGTCTTCTTTCCCTCAAAAAAATTGCTTCTTTTATTATGTCCATAGCACATGGATAACAATCACTGGAAATATTATTTTGTCTAGCAATCATTATTCTTTTAGCTAGCATCTTCATAATTATCGGAATTCTAGACTTACATTGTATTTTTTTCCCTTATTATTGAAGTTTGGTTTTGGTCTGCAAAGTTTTTGGGGAGTGAATTTGGCCCCTTAACTATTTTAATTATACAATTTTGATTTATTTATTAACTTGACATCCAGTATTTGATGGAAATGACGGTGTGACACTCTCTTGTACTGCAATACCAACATTATTAGATGTCAAGTTAACAGATGGATCAAAATTACATAATTAAACTAGTTGAGAACAAATATTGGGCAGAAAAAAAACAGGGTGGCCAAAATCGAATTTCAACAATGATAGGAGGACTAAAAGTGCATTTAAGACTACAAAATGCAACTTCTTATTTGATGCTTGTTATCATGATTTTATTATATATTGATTATATTCCTTTAACTTGCTTATTTATTACATTTGATTCTTAAGACACCAAAGTCAATTAGTACCCTGTACAAAGATTCTTGCATCAGACTTGGAGAGGAAGTGTCAAAAGTATTAAGGGAACTAGCCAACAGCATAAGGAACAATCGTCAATTCTCCCCTCAAACACTCTCAAAGAATCTAAATGATGCATTACAAGACCTCGACAATGCCTTGAAATCCCAACCACAACTTGTACTAGGCTCTAGGAATGGTGTAACTCAAACCCCTAAAACGGCAGTTCAAGCGGTTCCACATCCACATCCTGACCAAAAGCTTGAAGAGGACACCAAATTTTCATTCTCAAGTGTTAGGAATGGTTCGCGTGGATCCGGATGTCAATCTGTAGAGCACTCTCGTGAACTGACAAGGAAGGTTTTAAGGCCACAGATGAGTATGAGTGCCATCATTAGCCTTGAGTTCTCAAAAGCATTACCCTTTGCTGCTTTCACTTCTTTGCTTGTAGAGATGGTGGCTAAACTGGATCATGTTATGGATGAAGTTGATGAGTTGGGCCTAATAGCACACTTTAAAGAGTTCCAAGGCGATGAGATTGTCGTGACTTGCGAAAAACCAAACATGAATATAGCTCAGAATGTCTTGCCTTCTTATGGAGCAGAGTAGTTAGTATAGAATCCAAAGGGAGTACTGGAGCATATTCTTCGTTGCAATTGCTGTTTATCATCCCATGGCATGCATGCATGCATACATACATACATTCGTGTGCGTATGTAAAGGAACTTGCTCGTCTTCTTACACGGAGAAGAGTGCACGTAAAATGCTTCCACAACAAGTTACCCTGAATTGCAAAGTGAGCTCCTTGGTTTGTTATAGCTAGCTTGCTTTGATTTAGTTACATTACCTATGGCTATGTCTCAATTAGGTTCTCCCACGAGCCTTGTGCACATGGAAGATGGAAGATTTAGATATATACATCTTGGTAGATGATTTTACCTTATGGATTTGAGGATTGCTTGGAGAACAAATCTCACCATTGTAAGTTAAAAATAAATAGAAGATTATATGTATATATAAAGGTTGTGAGTTCAAAGTGGTATGACAAACACGCCACTTGAATTAAAAATTCACTTCCTCACTTTATCTCACTCTTAAACATGGTCTGCGCCTAAATTTAATTTTAATATAAGCTCATTTGATAAATTTTTTTTTATATTGGTCCAAGGAAGAGAAAATATAAAGTTAATTTAACAAAAATATGAGCATGATAAAGTAATATATAAACTCATACATTGACCTGACAGCTTAATAATTGCGCTTATATATTGTCAAAAGATGGTTAAAGATTCTTTGATTTGTTAATAAGGGATGAAGGACAAAATATGTCTTTGAATCTCAAGATTTAACTTACTGTCGCCCAAAACTGGTGGAGAAAGATAATTTTAAATATTGATTCACTTAACTTGAAATTTATGTTAACCTCTTGATGAATTTGAGACTTCTTATTGCCCTGTGTGGCAATTACGGTTTTTTAAGAATATATTGATAGAAGTATCTAACCAACCTCTCGAACGTCACACATGGCAAGAAATTGCTAACCTATCCACATCAAAGAAAATTTCCTTTCCATTTGATATCGTCCACGTGTGCATCTTGTGACTTTTTGAGATGTATCTTTAATTTCAGGTACAGTTTCATAGCTAAGTATATACTTATTTAAAAGATGAAAGATATTTCAGATAAGGTCTTGTTCAAGCAGAAAATACCACTTTGCTTATTAGTTATTACTCAAACAACCTCTGAAAATGAGAGTTACAAACACAAAAGAAGAGTGAATTAAAAGGTCAAACAGTGAGGTTGTACTAAATTATTCATAGCAACTAAAACCACTTGTTTGCCAGCACTACGGCCTTGGAACATTGCTTCTAGTGCAGCTGGACCGTGCTTAAGACCCTCAGCCATGTCTTCAACGTATGTTATCTTCCCTTCCCTAATATAAGGTAAAACAATATCCAATAAGTTAGGATAGAGGTGATAGTAATCATACACTGTGAAGGCTTCTACTTTGATCTGCTTGTATATGATATTCACTAAGTTCTTTATGCCTTGAGGCTCATCAAGATCATACTGTGATGTCATTCCAGCCACTGCAATTCGACCACGCCTTCTCATGTTAAGAAGGGCTGCCTCAAGCATGTCTCCCCCAACATTGTCAAAGTATATGTCAATGCCTTCAGGGAAGTACCTATCACCAATTAAACCACAGCATTATGAGTGTATATGTTTAGCTTTAATTCCAAGTTTTAGTAGAGAAAGATTGATTTCTTTGTGGAAGATCAAGTACTGTTTATTAGGATAATTAATTTTTGTCTCAGATAATTTAAAGTCATGGATATGCTAAATTCCAATTATGCAGTCACCTATTCAAAGTTGCATCCATGTCTTGTTCCTCCTTGTAATGAACTTATTCTTCAAAATTTCAACCTTATTTGCACGAAAAAACAGAACAACTAACTGAGATTATTGTTCAAACTAGATACATGCAATTGCTATGCCGCGCAATGTCTCTACCTTATCTTTACTTCCTGCACTTCCAACAACATAGCAGCCCATCAATTTTGCTAGTTGACCAACTGCACCAAATGCTGAAGATATAAAAACATAATCTCCTTTCTTAGGGACCCCAACTTCATAGCAACCTGCATAAGCAGTCCTACAGGCATACCTACAAGTGAAAAAGTTCACAAACAGGTAACAGCTAGTTAGTGGATATATAAGGTGGATTGGATGGTTAAGGAAGAAGGAAAGGAGGGTAAGGTCGGGAGTTTGGTCCCTCCTGTTTACAAAAACTAGCATTCTAACAACTAACATTTGCCGATAAAAAAAAAAAAAAAAAAAAAAAAAAAAAAAAAAAAAAAAAAAAAAAAAAAAAAAAA
>PYAF01004164.1:305617-315864 GCA_007407185.1 Glycine tomentella | reverse complement strand
TTGATGATACAGTACTCTTCCCATTTAGTGACTCCCCACACTAAGTCTCCTTTTTTGAAGTCTGGGTGTTTGGAATCCAACACTTTGCATACTCCATACCCAATTATTAGCTGAAAGAAAATTTTCAACCCACAAAATTAAATCTTAAAAAAAAGTCAAACACATTTTTCTTTCCTTCTTTTTACTTTATAATTTCATATATTATTTGGATAAATTACAGGAAATGAAAATGAGATGCTAAAATAAATTGAACTTCTCTGGTGAGTTAAAATCAACTCATGACCTAAGCTTTTGGAGAAGTTGGAAGGGACAGCTTCTAAAAAGTTAAATTGCATAATTTTTTTAACTTATAAGAGAAACTCAATTATTTTATGTTCTTATTTTCTTCTCCTAAAAATGTTTATGGGAAAGTTTATCCAAATAGGAACTAAATCAAATTAAAAGGAAAAAGCACAGACCAAAAAAGGTAACATGGATTATATAAAGAGTTGAGTAAGTGTGTGCTTACTGAATCAGCAGAGAAGGAATAGAAGAGTCTATTTATATATAGAGGTTCTTAACCAGCACAACATCTGAAGCCTCTGGAGGAAGCTGTAAGCTTATGGTAGAAGTGTGCAAATACATGTCTGTTTGTTTTGGATTACCAGCTGTGTGACCAACAGCCAGAATCTGTTTGTTGCTCACTTTCTCTTCTATTTCTGCCTTTATTTTCTGTTTTTGAATTGATCTTATTTTCCCTTCTCAATTCTTCTATGTTCCTAATGTTTTGGAGATGTCTGAGGCTGCTTGTTTCTCTATGTATTTATAGGGAGCATTGAAGATTCGGAGGAAACTAAGGACGAGGTTAGAAAGTAACATTATTGTCCCTGGTTGTTGAATAAGGTCATTGCTGCTTACGTTAGTGCCTATTTGATTAACAATCAAAACTACTAAAAACTAAAAAACTACTTACTCCATTGTCCTGAGGCTCCACGCTATGCGTAGGTAAGAAAAATAGATATTATAGGTAGCTTTATCCTTACATATGTAAAGAGACTATTTCCAAATTCGAACTCATGACTAACAAGTCACCAAGACACAATTTTACCGTTGTGATTAACAATCAAAACATGAAATTAAAATTCTTCAGCTGCGTGACAGTGTGAAAAGTTCTGCATCAATCATGGAGCACCTGGTGTGATAATGTAGTAAAAAAGAAAGTTGGTTACCACTATACCATCATTGACCAGGAACCTGTACAGTTTTTGGACTAAGTTATTTTAAGCGTATAGATTAATCAGTACATTTTATCTCTTTTAGTAAATTCTATTTTCTATAGAATAAAACACTAAATTTTGTTCTCAAATATCAACCTCTCTTAGTAAAGCTATCTAAGTAAGTTTTAAGATATTCAACATCTATCACTTTAATGATTAAGTTGAAGTATTTCAATAAAGTTTAGTGACCAATTTAAAGGAGTTTCTAATATTTAGGACTTAGAAGATTATTTAAGTATATTTTTAATAATTTTAGGATTACTCAAGTAATTTTTTATTTCAAAGATACCTTAAGGAAAAAATAATACTTTAAGAATAAAATTGATAATTCACTTAAAACCAATTATCTTCAAGCAGAGAAATTATACTAATTTTTTCATATACTCAATTACATATTCAATCAAGTATAATTAAAAAAACCGTTTACAAACTATGCGGGACTTCATTGATATGAGAAACATTTATAGTTGATTATTTTATTTTTGTATAAGCATCATTCACATAAAGTAATTCTGATTTTGAATTGAGTAAAATTCGTTACAATATTAAGATTTTTTCAAGAGATTGACTTCTTTAATAAATATTTTTCGATACATAGACATGAAGATTGAACTTTTGATGATACACTTAAAGGTAAGATTATTTTTCAATCATATTACACCATGTTGATTGTGGGAAAACAAGTCTTTCAAATCTATTTTGTGAAGGCTTCTACTCTGATCTGCTTGTATATGATATTATGATATTCACCATGTTCTTTATGCCTTTATGCTCATCAAGATCATATTGTGTGATCATTCCAGCCACTGCAATTCGACCACGCCTTCTCATGTTAAGAAGGGCTGCCTCAAGCATGTCTTCCCCAACATTGTCAAAGTATATGTTAATGCCTTCAGGGAAATATCTTATCACCAATTAAACCCCACAGCATTATGAGTGTATATGTTTAGCATTCTGGCTCACAAAAAAATTAATCTAAATTTTAGTTGAGAAAACTTGATTTCCTTATCTCGTGGAAGATCAAGTACTGTTTATTAGGATATGTCTAAGATAATTTTAAGTTATGGATATGGTAAATGTCAATTATGTTCTCACCTCTTCAAAGTTGCATCCATGTCTTGTTCCTTCTTGTAATTAAAAGCCCCATCAAACCCGAACTTATTCTTCAAAATTTCAACCTTATTTGCACCAAAAACAGAACAAATAACTGAGGTTGTTGCTGAAACTAGATAAAAACTTTATTGTTTTGTTATTATGTATCTACTGAATGATAGGTTTATTTTATTTTTTATTGGTAATATGCTTGGTGAGAATTATTGCGGTGGTAAAAATAACTGGGTTTTTTTTCTGTTGAATTAATTTATTTTCATATTATTTTTTCAATTTTTTGAAATTAAATTGCATATAGAATTGAATGTCGATAAATTGATTTTGAAGAGAATTCACTAAAGTACTTAGCTACGTGCCAGAAAAACTGATATATTGCATGCCTAAAAATCAAAAGTACATACATGACAATTGAACTTTCGCTATAAAAAAAAGGGATATCCATACGTCAATCAGCTAGCAAATTAAACAAACAACTCATGCGCACTTCCAATTAGACAAGTTAGATATTTCATTTTATAGAGTTTATTCTCAGTGAATAAAAAAAATGTAACTATTCTAAAGAATAGTAGTGCAGGAATCTAACGTAAGAGCCATCAATTATCATGTCTACCGTTTGGAATTATTTTAGGACTCATTAGTAGAACAAAGTGATTTCCATACTTTATTCACATCATTAACAGGTTGAAATGAATTTTATATTTGCTTCTCGAAAATGAGTTGAAAAGGTCCATGATCAAATGAAGTGCATCATGAATTTGCACTAAGTTAAATATCATATACTAATACCGTATACCAGTTCATTCCATGACTCTTTCACAGATAAAGCTCTTTGGCATTCAAGGACGAAAAACTAAAGACCAAATGAACCACCAGACATCTGAACAAAGGCAGGGAAAATTTCATTGTTCCTTTGCTTTCTTACGTGCCAGAAAGCGCTCTTTTGCTGCAGCCAGAGCATCTTGATTTCTTTTGTGATGATCGGGCTTTGGTTGAGAATCTGATGGCTGTTCAGATGAACTCTTTTCTTCCATAGAAGCCTCAGGATTTTGCTTCGTTTCCAAGGTATTGAAACTTCTATCAGACGGATTAGAAGCTTCACCTTGATCCTCCTCAATCTTTACTCTTGGGGACTCCGCTAGTGAACTTGAGTTGCCCAATGAATTTTGCACTTCATCTGACACATTACCATGTTCGTGCTCATTTGATGCACGGCTCGCTCGCTCATGGGTCTCTGGAACTCTATGCTCAGCCTGATTGTCATGTTTCCTTGCTTCAGCATCTTTCGCACCATAAGCAACATTTTTATCTAGGTTTGCATAAAAATCAAGCAAAAAGTCCTTCTTCTTGGTAACCTATGCAAATATTAAATACAAAAAATGTCAAAATTTTAAAATAGAAAGATAGGAATTAAACCATAAACAAGCAGGTCATGTTAATTAAATTTTTTTAGAATATACACTAAAATGAAGAAGGAAGGAAGGAAAACTTTTAAAATCCGTTACTAATCTAGGTTGACAACCAGAAGAGATATTAAAACATGATAAAGATAATGAGAAATTTAAAGAACAGAAACATACATCATCTCTTTCCTCTTGGAGTTCACGCAGACGTTCTAGCTCCATTTGTCTCTCTCGTTCAGCAAGCTTCTTTCTATATGCTTCAGTGATAAATTTGTCTTTGTCAGCATACAGATGGTCATCTTTGCTTCTCTCTTTGGCAATCTTTTTCTCATAAACAATCTCACGATACTGTTCTCGCTCTTTTGCTTTTTTAATCAGATTTTGGATATATTTTGGCTGCATTGCAAAGATTACAGGTTGATGATGAGTACCAATGTCATTTAGCAAATAACCCAAAATGAACAAATTTCAACACTAGCTCTCACAAAAGTAAAACAAGAAAATAAATTTAAACAAAATATTAAAAAGGAATAAGCACATAGTGTATTTGAAACCCACTATCAACATTTTCACTATTCTAACAATGCATTGACAATGGAGCTTCCACACCTTGAGAGGTGTTGTGTCTATACATGTCAAACACCAATACCCAGATTGACACTAACACCTTTATACAGTACTCTTGGAAATGTGATAATATTAAATCTTAAAATCTCACAATTTCTATATAAAGATACTTTAACACATCGTGAATATTTTAATTATGTTTCCATATGCTCTACTTGATGATCTACCTATCTATCATCTGTATATATGCCTCCTTATGTCTATGATTTTTCTGTGTCATTGTGTCATCTGCCATGTCCTATGACACATGTCACTACCCTACCAAAACAACAAAAGGGTACTTGCAAATTTTTGTAATATAAAACACATAGTTTACTCATAATATATCGAAGACAACCCAAGAGAATGTTATCTGATAACAAAATGTAAAAGGACTTCAACGCTATCTTATTACAAACCAACTATTTTAAATTTTAAATAAATGAAAGGAAATTTTTATCCAAAAGAAAAGAAAGGTACCAGTGTATCTATATGTTGATAATCACCATTGTCATCATAATTATGATGCAAGTTGGCAGAGATTCTCGGTTTCTCATTATATGATTCTATAGAGTTGTAAAAATAACGTAATGGTTGTTTGATTGTAATTAAGAAAAGATTATTCGAACTGCAACCATACCTTTCTCTCTTCACGATCTTGTACCAATGGACGGGCAACTTTCTCTTTCATTTGGTCATAGACTCCATCATAATCAAATACAGATGGATCTTCCTCCAAGGCTTTCTTTTGCTGCTCCTCGACCTTAAAAAAGGAAAAACCAAATGGAAAGTGAGATCATAACATAAACAAACAAAATACAATAGTCACAATAATAAACACTTGTTTAAAAGTATCATACACAAAGGAAACTATTACAGCAAGATCAACATACTTCCTTGAGACGTTTATTCTTGCTAGCCTGCAGAGCAATTTCTCTCTCAATGTTATTCTCATCATCTTCATTAAAGCCAAAAGGGGTGGCGAGGGAAGGTCTTGGTGGCTGCTTCTTTGGCTTAGCCGGCCTAAGGTTCAAGCCATACTTGCTCATTTCACCCAGATTACTCACTGCAGTTTGACACAAAGTGAAGCATTAATTGTGTGTATGATTCCAATTTAATTTAAATCAATGCAGAAAACTGTAATCACCTACAAAGAACTTCACTAACTGGCACACTCATCTTAGGAAAATCAAATTGCAACTAACTTGAGAATTTTTTATACATGTATTTGATTTAATCACCCTTCTCAACCAATAGTGCTTTTTTTTTTATCATGGTTACCATTACACTTTATCCTCTAAAGCGCATCTTCTTGCTTTAAAGGAGCCAAATGCAAGATTTTGGTCCACTACATAAGGGCTCACTTTAGAGGATAAAAATTGTTGTTAAATGGCGGTGCCATGGCCACCATTGGCGGGTTTTTTGCCAACTACCCTGGGAAATTAGTGGAGGGAGGCCCAGGCAGCGCCATAGGCATGTTTATGTGGCGGAATTTTGGCCTTCCACTATTGATAACACTGAGGGTAAACAACATTATAATCACTTATTGAGAATGTGCAAAATACTTGCACATATATAACAAACTGGGAAATTGTTAAAATGTCAACTAACCATTATAACTATAATTTATGACCCCTCACTCTATAGAAACAAACACATCGGTGTAACTGAACACTACATAGGTTTTCCAGCTAGGTCAGAAGTTGCAGTTATTACCCGGGGCAATAACCAAAAGAAAGGAAAATCCCAGAATCTACCCAAATTATCAAGAAGAAAAAAATCCGCACCAAATGGAAAACTCGAATACCCATTTAGAAAAAAGAAACAGAGAATCAAAGAAACACCAGAAATTGAGAAAATTAAAGAGATAAAGGCCTTTGAAGAGCACGAAAGAGATACTAACCTGAAGGAATTTGGAGTCTTGGAGGCCTCGATTTGGCAATAATTCGGTGCTGCTTGCCTCTCTTATCATTCCCTCTTGCACCCGGATGATGGAATGATTTGTTTGATTGAGAAAAAGGGGATTAGGGTTCTAAGATGAATTTGCAAATTCAATCTCAGACACTCAGGTGCGTGAACGTGATTAGTAAACTAAGGAAAAGCATGGAAATTTAGCTGTTTAGTGTTGGGTTGGCATGTTGTATGGGCTAACCCACCTCAATCCATATGAGGCTTAAAAGCCATTCTCATTTAAGGTAATTGATTCCTTTCTTTTGAAATTGATGAGGCTTAAAAGCCATCCTCTTCAATTCAATTCAAACACATTGAAATTATCTTTTTAAAATTAAATTTAAATTATTTAAGTTACGAATTATCTTTTTTTTTAATTGAAATTGATTTAATTAGATAGAAGTTACCATTTATGAAAATAATTGAATTAATTAACATATGAATTAATTTTATTAATAATAATCAAATTAACTCTGAAACAAATTTTATTAATTCAATTACAATTAAAAAGAGTAATTTGTGTCATCATTAATTCAAGTTTAAATAAAAATATAATTATATCATAATTAATTTTATAAGTATTTTTAAAGGAATTAATTTTATTACTATTAAAAATAAGTTATGTGTGTCCTCATTAAGATCATAATTAATTCAAGAATAATTAAAAAATAAATTTTATAATTAATAAAAAAAATCTTTGTAGGGGGAAAATAAACATATTTCCATGTTGTATATTTTTTTCACCTCTTCTTACTCAATGGAAACATGTTTTCCCCGTACAAAGAAGAGTATTTTAAAAACAGTGTTTTAAAAACATGTGGGGATGTAAAGCAAAAGTGGAGTTTAGAATAGCAACTTCCTGAATAGTTGGGTAGGCCTGGTTTATGTCGGCCTGTGATGGATTAGTCTAAATGAGCGGCTAAGTTAGTCCAAATTGAAAATTCCAATAAAATTCACTAAATAACAATTGAGATTTGCATATTTCTATAATATTTAAACAAAACTATTCACCAATAAAATTGTGTTTAAAATCATGTTAATTGTGTAAACGACGCAATACTTTTTTTTATCTTTTTTTCGGGGAATAAAATTAGTTAAATAGAGACAAACATTTATTGTAGAACCCACGTACTAAAAAATTATACTATTTTGATGTGCAAAAGAGGTATTGTTATTAACGAAGTTAGGTTATACTAATACGTTAGTGAAAAACTAGATAGAAGACAACAAATCCTAAAAGAACAAAGATGTATAAAAGGGGAATGGTTTTGCGACACTTGGCGCATCTTTTATCAATTTGTAGACGGCTAACTAGAACAGAAAAAAGGAAAGAAAATCGAATAATAATATAAATAATAAACTAGTATTATCAATATATTCTCTTCTAAATATAAATATATTGGATAAATACATTATGGAATTTGTTAGATATAAACAGACATCAGTTAGATTTCTAAAACATAAAAAATTAAAATTAAAATTCTTAATTTATAAAATATATGACAAATTAATCTAAGTGACATTTTTATTAATAATGTATCAGTTGACTATTATTATTATCAACTATCATCTACATGACTATCATGTGAATGATATAACAATCATCAATTGTCACATCATTACTTAAAATATTATATAGATAAAAATACATATTAATCTAAATATATTTTGTTACACACTAAATAATCTTTATAAGATAAATATATCATTTTTTTAAATAAAAAAACAATGTTAAATAAAACATATTAGAAAAGTTTACCATTCATCTTGAATTCAATGCCTATTTATCGTCGATGATAAATTGTAATTGAATTATTATATAGAACATTTTACATTTACATTCGTAACTTTTTTTTGTCAATAATCTTTATAGTACAGAGTAAATTAGAGAAATGGGGGAAGAAGCAAAACTGGTTACTAGTACTATAATTGATAAGTTCAATGAATGGGGAAGTCAACAGATGCTAGTCTTCACAATAGATGATCACATACAATATTATTTTTTTGATATTTATATAATGAAAATTATTCACTTGTGATGTGGAAAGGTTTGGAATCACCGGCCACGACTTTGTCCAAGATAAGATCCATCTCATTATTATAAAGTAAAGTTCCATCTTGTTCATCACAATTTGCAAAGCAACAATGGGAGACGTGAAAGTACTTGGATTTTGGTCTAGCCCTTTCGTTCATAGAGTTATATGGGCTCTAAAGTTGAAGAACATTAGTTATGAGTACATAGAGGTTGATAGGTTCAACAAAGGGGAACTACTTCTTCAATCCAATCCAGTTTACAAGAAAGTCCCTGTGCTTATTCATGAAGGCAAAGCCATTGCAGAGTCTCTTGTCATTCTTGAATACATCGAAGAGACGTGGCCAGAGAACCACCCATTGCTGCCAAAAGACCACTATGAGAGGGCCTTGGCTCGCTTTTGGATTAAATTTGGAGAGGATTCGGTAATCTTTTCTACTTAACCTTCATTTTTTTTCCCCTAAATTAAACATATATAAAAATTTGTAGTGAAAAGTTGTTGGTTGAATTGTATTGAACTTGATTCCTTTAAATCAGGTCTCAGATTTGTGAACAGCAAATACACAGATATTATGTACCAATATTGTGATAACATAAAAAAAAAACAGTTTACTAAGATAAAAATTTCATTGATAATGTACTAGTATAAAAACTAAATAATTTTTCATTTTACAAATTAATTGCCATCATACTAGATCATTTCATTATCTAAATTGAGTTCTAACTATCTCTTCTTGAATGGTTGTGTTCCTTTTGATTTCTAGATTGCTTCTATTACCGATTTGTTTCTTCGACCCTCTAAAGATGAACAAGAAAGAGCAAGTGCAAAGAAAAAGGCAGAAGAAACTATCATGGTAATGGAAGAGCAAGGCCTAGGAGACAAGAAGTTCTTCGGAGGCAACAATATTGGAATGGTGGATATAGCTCATGGATGTCTAAGTCATTGGTTAGAAGGCTTGGAGGAAATTGTGGGGATGAAATTGATTGAGCCAAACAAATTTCCTCGGTTGCATGCGTGGACTCAAAATTTCAAGCAAGTTCCTGTGATTAAAGAAAACCTTCCTGATTATGAGAAACTGTTGATCCATCTTGAATGGCGTAGGCAGGGATATGTTACATAGTATAACTATAAATTATAAAATGGGTCATGAAGTTATGATTATAGTCTATAGGCCTATAGCTAAAGGGAGTGTAGCACATTCACATGTGCTTAGTGAAGTTACAAAAGTTTGGTTTTTTATATATAAAATAAAATAAAAATTGGGAGAGCATTTATTTCCAATCTTGAACTGAACTCAGATTTATTTTATAGTGTAGTATGTTTGCAAAGCTCTTTTTTTGTGTCTGTCAAACTAGTGGTATGTCCTGCTCATATAGTGAGTTTGAATCAATAGATTTCTCATTTAACACCAATTTAATTTGGTTCATTTTCTTCTTACAGTTTTGGTTTACTTTTAAAGGAAGTAAAGAATGGCAAAACCGTAAAAGAATAAAGCTACAAATACAAGAATTGTTGTGCTTATTTTGATTTTTTTAATTATATAAACAGGCATAAAAAATGAAATAACTTTAAGAAAATGTTTTATTTTATTAATTTTCATGCTAAGATGTGTACAAGTATCCAAAAAGTGTCTGAATTTTATTTGATCTGTTTTTCGTTTAAGTAGAGTCTCTAGATTACTTTCTTTTTTTTTCTTTCAAATTATTGTACCTTTGAAGAAAATAAAAATGGTAAAAGAATAAAGTTAAAAACACAAAAAAAAATGGCTGTGTTTATCTTTATATTTTTATTGTATAAATATAAGCATAGAAAATGAAATAAGTTCAAAAAATGCTTTTGTTTTATTAAATTTTATGTTAAGTATGTGTATAAGAATTCAAAGTATATCAAAA
>PYAF01004164.1:267483-305517 GCA_007407185.1 Glycine tomentella | reverse complement strand
CTTTTTTCTTATAATTTTTTGTAATTTTGAAGGAAGTAGGCAATGATACATCTAAGATCTAAGACTCTAAGTGAAGGAGCAATCTATTTAAAAGTAAAATTAATAATTATTTCATAAAAGAAGTGAAAAATTAAAGATAAAAAATTTAAATATATAAAACAAAATTAAGAAAGACAAAATATATACATTTTATATATTTATACGAAACTTTTTTTAAAAGTGATGGGGTGAATAGGCATAAATTTAAAGACATTAAACAAATTCCTCAATTTTAAGAAACATTAATTAAATAATTATATATATATATATATCATTATCACTACCCATTAATTGATTTTTATTAAATAAGGAGAAAAAATCAAACAAAAATGTAAGATGAACAGTCAATAAATTATGTTTAGTATCGGTATTGAATAATATGATATATTTTTTTATTACGTTTTATAGTAAAATATCTATAATAAAAGAAATAAGATTTATAATTATTTCAGCCCAGTGCTAGAGCTATTAGTCTGTTACACATGGAAAAGAAGCATAGATAGTTTGAGGTGGGAAAATCAGAATTAAAAAAGGAGAAGAGAAGAGAGTGTCCGTTCGCTTAACAACAACAGAGCGCTAACGTATGCGGAGTTGTCGCAGTGTAGTTTGTGCAGCAACCTCCTTCGATTTCAGTTACTTCGACGCCACAAAATGCAGCAGCCGGAGAAGCAGATTGACGCGCCACCCGAAATGCCTCTCCCGGAGCGCCGCAGAAGGCGACGGAGCTCCGGTATATGTTTCACTGCCGGTGTTAGGGTTCAGCCACAACAAGAAGAAGAACAAGTGCCAACGCGTGGGACTGTTCTTACAGACTCTGACCAATTCTATTTCAACTGGTATGCTCACATTGACGTTCACGAAGAGATGATCAAGGTTCTCTTTCTCTCTATCTCGATTCTTCAATTTTTTTTCTTTTTATCTTTCTTTGTCTCTCTTTTTCTTTGTTTTTTTTTTAAAATTTCGATGCATTCTTTAGTGTGAAACGCTGGATTTTGTGGTTTCTTCATTCTTGCGTTCGTTCTCGATACATCATTGAGCGAAGGATATCCAATTTTTTCACAATTAAAAAATTATATATTATAAATAAAGTTGTATCTATCATTTTAGTTCGTGTTTAATATAGTTCTTTTTTAGATTTTTTTTCAAAAAAATATGAGATTTTTTTAAAATAAATTATTATTTTTTAAAAATATTCCATATTAAGTTAATATTTACTAGTTATTATAAAAAAAATAAAGAAATATTGTTTTATTACTTTTTTTTAATGTTTCTTATCCTTTGGAAGATTTATTGATTAGTAGTTTAGTACCCGCTCTTCTTTCTATTTATGTTGTGTTTTCAAGTTTTTTTTCAGTCGGAGGGAATGCTGATATCACTTTTTTTTTTATATCTTCTGTTTCCTTTTTTGCCCCCCTGCTTGGTACAGGATCGTGTGCGGACTGATGCTTATAAGAATGCAATAATGCGTCATAAGGATTTTATTAGAGGCAAAGTAATTAAGCTAACTTCAGAACTTGATTTTTAAATTATTTTTTTTTTTGGCTCTATTTTTTCCCTAATGGGTTATCTCGTCTGCATGCAGGTTGTACTTGATGTTGGATGCGGCACTGGCATCCTTGCTATATTTTGTGCTCAGGCTGGTGCAAGCCGGGTAAGCTCTTGCACTTCACATTGACAACATTCATTTAGTTGACATGTGTGTGAGTGATTAATTACTCTTTTATTACTGTAAAACCAATGCTACTTAGTATTAACATAACAGATACATGTATCACATGTTAATGCATTAGTGTTCATAGGAATTACTCTCTATGAAATAGCACTCTCTTATTCTTAGCCTAGGAAATAGTATCCACTTAGTCTCTCTATATATACAGGTCTTGCTGACCATTTCTCTTGGGTCATTATTGGTTAAGGAATTAAAAAGGGAAAGTATTTATTGTGTAAATTATAGGATAATTTCAAAAAAATGATGAACAGGACAATTTTCGGCCTTCCAATAAAAACATTTCTACTTTAAATTTCTTAACTAATCCCCTGAGGACACTTGTTAACATTTTCATATATATATATATATATATATATATATATATATATATATATATAATATGGATCTTCTACGTAGAGACTACTGCAGAAAAAACAATTCCATCCCATTCCCTCTAAATTTAACACATTCCTTTTATTAATTAAATAATCTGGAGCTGTCCATTCTTCTTGTATCAACACATCCCATTTATTTTTAAATTCTATGGATGATTTTGATTTAATACTTCTTAAAAATTGCAATTGTTGTCCTGCGTGCTTGACATTGTGAAGTTTTGTCTTGCCAGGTGTATGCAGTTGAAGCAAGCAACATTGCCCTCCAGGTAAATTGTTCAAGATAGTTCTCATTGCTTATTTTGTATGTGTTGTTGATTAGTTTACCGTTACAGAAATGTGGTCCTCGTTTTTTTTGTGTTTTCTGGAACGTTGTAAGTACAATGTAGAAAATCAACTCTCTTTAGAATTTAAACTATTTGGTGAAAGCAAAATAATGGTTTTGTATCTCACATGCCCCTTATCGCAAGAACGCTTAGAGTGTGAACAATGCACAGGTCTACCATACCTTGTGCTGAAATTTAAATGTTTTGAAAATTTTGGGCTGCATGCATCAAACTCCTAACCACATGGTCATAAAGGTCGTAATACCTTGTTGAAGAGCAACTCTCCTAAAAGTTCGAGCTATTAGGTGGATGCCCACGATTTTTTTCTCTCTTACACTTTGGGCACTACAAGCTAATATATTTGTGATGCAATTAATCAATCTATTATGCCCTTTATAGTGCTACACTTTAGAGCTTGAGCTCTTGGTTTCAATTGACTTTTTCCTTGTTGCAAGCAGACAATCCGTGTTGTTGAAGCTAACAATCTTTTAAACATTATCACGGTATTGCACGGACGAGTTGAGGTAGGGTACTCTGCCCAATATATTTTACTCTATGAAAGAGGTACTATAACTTTCAATTTTATATTATGATGGTTTAAATATTGATTTTTTTATATCGGTGTTTAAATATTGACTTGGTTTTCAAAAAATAGTATGACCAAATCATTTAGATATGTGATCCAACATTAGATTCCGAGATATTTTCCCCTTGAATCAGTGAATTAGATTACAGTTTTTGATGTTCAAATGATTGCATAATGAAGTCTCACCCAACATCTCCAATCATGTGCATCTAGAATGGCCACTAGGTGATTATTAATTTAAAGTGTTGAGATCTTACATTACGGCCAAAGTAAAGCTTATAAAGGTTTGGGTAATCCTTACCTAAGAGCCAGCTTGTGACCCAAGTGGGGGAATTAAGGTGATGGGACAGCATCTGCCATTGCCAAATTGGGCTGGTTGGTGCTCTATAGCAGCAAGCCTGAACCCAGAGGAGAATTTGGTTGAGCATGACAGAGTCGTGGCTCTTGTTCCGGAGATGTATGTAGCACTGCTCTCTTAAGCCAGCAAGAGCAATAATTTTTATCCGCATTAGGATTCCAAGTCCACTTAGGAAAGCTTTGGTAGTTTCGTTTGTGCATAGTGAAAATCTGGGTTTGTTGAGAACCTACAGCGAATATAGATATGGTCAAATAGAGCTTATAAAAAGGCTTGGACAATCCTCACCTCATTTGCTAGCTTTTGGGGTTGATTTAGGCCTAGCTCAAATTCAAGAGAAAGAAATAAGAGTTTTGGGGGCATTAATATCCTTGCATATTCAAGGTGTGTGAGCATAGGAGATGTTCTTGTGATCAATTTGTGATAACCATGCTAAGAGTTGTAATTAGAGAGTTAAGGCCACACTACGATCCCATACTTCCAATTTGGGACTCAAGTCTATACCTTACAATTGGATCCTAACATCTCACCATGCTCCCTAGCCTTTGGGGCTGATTGTGTACTAGCCCTTCAACTAGTCTTGGGCGAACACTGAGAGACAGGGTGGAAAGTTTTGATACCAGTTGATAAGAACCTTGAGAGATCCACACCATAAAAAGCTAGCCGCTGTAGTTAGGGAGCCTAAGGCCTTTAAACTTCACACTAGAATCTCATACTTTCACTGTGGAACTCAAGTCCCATGCCTTGCAATTAGATCCTAACAGTTTCCCTGTTTCACTTGTTAATAGGATGAACTTGGGTTAAAGATGCTGTTGATGACTGGTTAATAGGATGCATCCACCTGTTATTGTATCTTCTCTTTCCTCTTTAATCAAATTTCTCCACAACAATTATGCTTTTTGTTCAATTTATATTGTTTTCTGATCAATTTGTATATTTGCTACTAGTAACTGGCTCTTTCCTTCTTCACATATTGACTTAGTTATGGTGTCTGCAGGATGTTGAAATAAGTGAAAAGGTTGATGTTATAATTTCAGAATGGATGGGCTATATGCTTCTATGTGAGGTGCTTATTAGAATTCTTGTGGTTGATTGAGTAAATACATATTTTTTATAGTTCAATGTTGAGTAAATCAGTTAAATATTCAAATTAATTGAAACAAAAAAAAATGTTGTCTCTAAATAGGAAGAAAAAAAAAAATATTTAGAAAGACTTGCAACTTGGTTCTGTGTTTACAAACTTTTAAGTGAAAAGGACTTAAAAACTTTTAATTGGATCCTATTGTCTAAAGCAAAGTAGAAACCAAGCATCAATACAATGAAAGCCTCAAATCCTATTGAACATTGAACAAAGGATCCTCTTGAAGAATTCATGGGCCAACTAACAGAAAGACAACTCCATGTCATTATTATCATAAAAATATTGTAAAGTGAGAAAATGGCATGACCTTTTTTTTTCGTTGAGGTGAAATTGACCTTTACTTTCCCACTTCCCACCTTTTCAGAATACATAATTTATATTGGTTTGAAGACTTGCCTTTTACTTGCAGAGTATGCTTGGAAGTGTTATTACTGCCAGAAATCGCTGGCTCAAACCTGGAGGTCTAGTTCTTCCTTCAAAGGCAACGGTACAGTGTTTTTTTGAAAGGCAGAAACAGTAAATTTATTTTCTATCTATTTTCTTTTTAATAGGTTGTAGTGAAAAACCCTTTGAGGTTGTTTTTTCTGACTAATGGCTTGCCAAAGTGTAATCTTTTTACTTCTAATTTAAGTTAATTTTGTTAATTGTATTTAACATAAAGCCTGTGCTTCAATGTGATTGGGAAATTATCAGTTACTGAATTCATTGTATTTTGTACCAGATAATACTTATCTTAGTCTTCTCTTTTGTAGTTGTACATGGCTCCTTTTACACATGCAAAAAGATACCGGGAAAGCATTGACTTCTGGCGAAATGTTTATGGAATTAATAGTGAGTACACTACTTTGTAGCTAGTTTTGTTGATGTCCACATTTATATTGTGCTTCATACAGACATACAAATATACAATGCATGCTATGATCTGTTTATTTACTGTCTTTGTTAATGGCTCTTTATAATGATTATAAATATAATATAATCTGGTTTAGGAATCAGTACTACATTATCTTATCTTTCGTGCAACATTTCATTATTTATGATAGACCAACTGTTTGTCTGCTGCTTTTGTAACTAAATTTTCCTTTTTTCAAGTGACATAACCATGAAACATTTTCAATTCCCTTTTTAGATTTTTTTTAAAAATTTTAAACTTGTTTCTCTAATGAAATCATACAGTTGAACTATATTGATACCATGGGCAAAGTTAGCATACCCTAGTTTTTGTTGCAGTGTCTGCCATGATACCATTAGCAAAACAGTGTGCATTCGTGGGACCTTCTGTGGAGACAATTACTAGTGAAAATGTTTTGGCATGGCCACAAGTGGTGAGTCCACTAATGTTACTTCCATTCATTGATTTTTTTACTTCAGTTTTCAACTTTCAGATGCTGAACTGTACACACTACAGAGTCTGTAGGATATACACACATTATTATCTGCTTGTGAGTATGATCTGAAATTTAGTGCTGAAATAGGATCAAAAGGTTGGTTAAATTAATGCTTTATCCCCTTTGAAATGAGATGAAAGTATGTTCTATATTGACTTCACTGTCTTCACACTAATTTAGGTAGGTTGAAAAGCCAAACCAGACCATCTGGATTGACTGGAAAACCAATGAACTGGTCTATCTGGTTCCATTCAACCCCATAAAACCAGAGGAGTGAATAACTGTTGAAAAACTAACCAAACTAATAAAACCAACAAAACCAGCAGCTTATTGGTTTCAACCTTTTTTTAAGAAAAAAATTTAACTCGACCGATTTCTTTTTTCGGCCAAATAAAGACCCAATCTCAACCTACAAAGGTCCTCAAATGTTTAACTAGCAAGTATAGCCTCCTTTATGATCTTATCTCCGTTCTTTTTTAATTGTCGGATTTTTGGAAAAAATTTGTTTCTATTTATGTATCGTTTTCAAAGTTTAAGATAACATTAATTACTCTTTTGTCAATTATACCCTTACTTTCCAGTTAATATTTAATTAATTTTATACATATGCATTTATTGTAGAGTAGAAATGAAAAAGGATAAAATAGGAAACACCACAACTATTTTATTAGGATCAAGAAAATTTATTGCATTTCTTGGATTCTAGTTTCTACATAGAAACTTAGAAGACAGATAAAAAGGAATGGATGGAGTTCTTGTATATTTCGCCTACTGTCCAATGTGAAACCTTGAAGCTCTGACATAATGAGTATCCTTTATTAGTTTTACTTCAAGTGGTCTTTTCTGAATGATTATTTATTTGGCCTTTCACTATTTCTTTTTCATGTTTCTCAGGATATGTAATATGGTGTAGCATTATGCTCATTTTGAAATTTCACTGTACTTAATTTTCAAGATTTTATGCTATATTTTATCACAGGTTCAATTACTATTGGACATTTGAACTTGTGCCTTCTTCGGTCCAATTTAAAAACATCACTGATTTGGAGGTCCATGAATGGTTTTCATATCTTAATCCCTCCTAGTGGGGTAACTCTTGGATCTGTTATTGGCCTCTAAGCCAGGTTGTTTACCATCAAACCATTGAAATAACACTAGCTCAGTTAGGTTAACTGGCCGCTTCTTTAGGATCTGCAGTATAAAACACTCCACTAAAATGAATGGTGGAGGAGATCAGAACCGACTCAATCCAGAGAGAAATATGGGTGTTAAGACACGTTTGAGATTTTATGGCAATGGATGAATCTGTTGAAAGAGATGACTAGAATGAACAACATAACCAAGGACTGTTGAAAGGACACTACAATGGTTGACTAACCAGAATCCGGAGAAGAAACATGGGTGTTAAGACAATCAATTTGAATGAAGAATTATGAAAATAAAGTAGTTAAGGGAACTTAACAATGGAGTACTGTGACATGACAGGTCACAAAAGATGGTATCGTATTGATATCTTGTTGAAATCCTAGGGTCTTAGTCAATAGAAAGAAGAAACGGGAAACTGAATAATATTATGTTGAATATTATGATCAAGGTTGTCAGAATCGCGATTCTACGTAGACTCGTGGAAGCCTCGTAGAATCGTAAGAGTCTACCTCAGACAAAAAAAAAGTAAATTACCTATATATAAATATGAAACAATGAAATAACTAATTTTGTCAAATTAAATGAATGCAATTATAAATAAAGGATACTAAAAAATTCAAAATAACAATTGAAGTATTCAAGTTGATAACACAAGTAAATTGTATTAATAAAAAAAGAGTGTAAATAGAAATTACTTAAATTAAAACAAAAGTCCAATTTTTAATATAAAAAAAATGAGTCAGAAGGTGTATAATAAGCAAAAAAGGGGTGCATGAAGCATATCTGTTATGCATCTGGTCCAAATACAAAAAAATTGCTATTCGAAACGGCGTCGTTCCTAAACCCAGCAGACTCGCGAAAACGTAGCAGAAACGCAATTCTACTCAGAATCGAGCGATTCTAAGTAGAATTGCGTTTCTGCTACGTTTTCGCGAGTCTACGTCCGATTTAACTCGCAGAGGGGTAGCAGACTCGTAAAATTGGACGATTCTACGATTTAAATCAAGAGTTTGATAACCATGATTATGATGTATTACAATGTGATGACATATTCATAATTTCATATATATCTTACACCACTAACCCTTATTTGTACTAATCCTAATCTTAACTAAATAGGAAACAAATCATGAGTCAAGCAAATATGGTGACCGGCCCTAAGAGATAACGAGGAAATAGGAAAACTAATCTTAAAGGATAATCCAAGATACTATTAGAGTACTTGTGATCTTTGTGTTTATTACTTCTCTTCTATATAATTTTCTCTCCACTCTCATTTTGAAGTAGTTAATATTTTACATTACAGGTGAAATGTGTGAACTGTTATTCTGTTACCATCCCTGAGCTAGAATCTATAACAACAAGGTTTAAGTTCAATTCATTGGTGAGAGGTAACTTTCTTTTGCCTTCCCTTCCATTTCACTAGCGTATGTATTTAGTATTTAGTATATACCTTTTGAATCTTGCTGCTACAATTTCTGTTTACAGTTAACGTACCACCTCTCCTTTGTTCAGATCAATGATGATAGTTTTTCCTCTTCCCCTTGCTCATCTCAAATTCTGTGGGTCCAACCCAGATTGCCTTGTTCTGATTTTACTCCTTTAGAGACTAAAGTTAAAGTTATACCCATTGATTAGAAAATCAAAGGTTGAGACTTGAGAGATTTAAATAGCAACGTATTTTATTAAACATTTGTATGCATTTAATCGTGATCCGACAATTGATTTTTTCAATCAAATAACTACTCACTTTACTCTTTAAAGTAAGTCCTTCACTTGTCAACTTCCTTTTGTTCATGACACAGCTCTAAAGCCTTCAAATATTTTTTTGTTTTAGTTTCTCTACCAATTTACTAAATAATTCTTCTTCACTTTCTCATGCCTGTAATATCTTGGAAATTCTTGATGCATATTTTCTGTTTTTTCCAGCACCGCTACATGGTTTTGCATTTTGGTTTGATGTTGAATTTACTAGGCTATCACCAGAGCCAATAAGTTTTCAGTTATCAACTTCACTTGTTGATGATCATCCAGTGGGCAGTCCGAGACAAAATTTGAGAGACCCTACTCTGCTCCTGTCCACTGCACCTGAAGCCCTGCCAACACATTGGCAACAGGTGCGGTTAATATTTTCAACTTCCAATTCCAATATGCAGGCCTAGTTTCATTGTTCAAGAGATGCGTACAATCAAATATTTGTACAGTTCTTATCTTAAGCATATTTAAAGAAAAATGTATATGATAAGATATCTGAAACCGGTTACTTTCTGGTAAATGACGGGTGATGGATGATGAGTTAATGGATAGTGTAATGAATATAATATAGTCAACTGACCATCCGGTTCATATGGTGAGTAAGCAAGGATAATTCAACCACAATTTGTCTTCTACCTGGAGGGGGAGTGCATCTTATGTTTGGTATAATTTCCCTTCTGTCTTGATTTTCTTTGTGCTAGGTTGACATCCATTATGGTTATTTACTATGCTGGACTACTGGTATATGTTGAATGTGCATATTATCACGTGCTCCAAGTTGCATCTTCTTTTTACATTATTCTGGTCTCTTAGTTTAATAATTGTGTTTTGTAGACCTTGATATACTTTTATGAGCCAATAGAACTGGAACAAGATCAACTTATTGAAGGAAAAGTGACATTATCACAAAGCCAAGGAAATCACCGGAATCTGAATATTGAACTTGTATATGCGTGAGTCTGAACAGTGTCCTTTTACCCTTATGCTTGTTAATGTAAATTTTTTTGCACTCTGACAACATTCCCTAACATTGCAGTACAGGAGGTCAATCATATGTCAAAGTGTCTGTTATGTGAAAGTGTCTGACAACATTCCTTGATGGAGTATGTTATGGAGCAACTAACGAGAGCTGTAAGTGGATCAACCAATTGAACCCACTCTCATACGGCCCCTTTCTATTGACTAAAAGTCTTATAATTGATATTTTAGTTACAAGGGGAATTCGAATCAGTAAGGAATACAGAAAAGTAAATTCAATTAGTTGGATTTATTAAAATTCAGGCACCAAATTTAACAACTGCGTGCAACTAAATTACTAGATATAAACTGGTGTTTTTACTATTTTGTGGAATCACTTAATGAAAATTGAAAAAATGGCATTATTTAATCCATGATCGAGTAATATAATTCTAAAAACAATTCAAATATATTAAAATAAGAATTATAAACAGTGACCTATTAGAACTGTTACTTGATCTTTTTTTATGAGTCAGAAAAAAACAAAGGACAGAGACAAAGAATTAGCTTCTAACGTAATGGATTCCTTAATCATCCGTCAGTAACAAAGAAAAACATATCAGCCGGGCCAGGGGCAGCTTGTAAGATATGACAACCATAGTCCGAGGAGTTGTCTTTCTTCGCTAGGAAACCAGAGAGGCATTTCCACTGTTACTTGATTTATAGAATAGGCAAATATAAACTTCACATTTAATTAAGAAAATCAACCATCATTGAATTATATGGAAATTCGCATTATGATTATGTTTGGTAAAAGTAATTAAAAGCTGTAAAGTTTCATTGAAAATTTAAAACTTAGCTAATAACTAAAAAGTGATAAGCTAGTTTGGTGGAATTAAAAGTAAAGTTTGGTTGATGTGTTTCTGAATTATTTTTACTAGTTGACAAATTTGTTTCATGTTTAATAAATATATTTTTTAATAATTTGTAGCATTTTTTAGATATCACTTAAAGTAGTGTTTTATAACATGTTTGTATTCCTACTTGGCCAAAAAAATTGTTAGGATCAAATCTGGGAATCCAAAATCGACTCTAGACTAGATAAATATGGGATAAGAGTGAATCAAACCATCTTTTTTTAAGTACAAAGGTGCAACTCAATGATCGCATATTTTAATGTACGAAGGTGAAGGTAAAACGTAAATAATCATATTTTTAAAGGAATATGCACCAAGGATGATATGAACACCCACAATTAATATCTGCAATGGGTGGAATAATCTCATCCTCATAAATTGTATTTTATCTGTTTCTTTTTAACCGTAGGATTTTTTAAAAGAAAAAAAAAACTATTTATTTGTTATTCATAAAATTTAATATCACATTAATTTACTCTTTTATTAATTATAGTTTTATTTATTTCTTAATATTTAATTAATTTACACGTATATTTCATGTGGGATGGAAGAAAAAGGATAAAATAGAAAATCCTACGACTATTTTATTGGAATCAATAATTTTTTTACATTTTTTAGCTTTTACAAAATAACTTTAAATGAAAGATAAAAAGAAAGAGGAAGTATATGGATATCAATTGCGATGTAATAGGAAAGAGAGGGTAAAGAGTAGATTGATTGAGAAGAAAAACATGAGTCTTATTCTACAAAATTAGTATTCAAAATTATAATATAAGAACACGTGATCAGATTTTGGTATGATTTTTAGGTTTTATTAATCATGGCTATCAAATTCTTTTTATTTATCCAATGAACTCTAAGGGCCATTCAGTGAGTTCTGCCATCTAATAATCGATTGGAAGATGATTCTGAATCGTGAGGGATAACGTTATGTTTTTTGAATTAACAATATATAAATACGTGTATGTCATCAAATCTATCACACGTAATGGGAGCAATAATTATTATCGTATAGAAGCTGCGAAAATGTATATGAAATTTCAAGTGTTGAACTTCGATTTGGCTCTATATATATGCATGGCACTGGAAAGTGGAAACCCTTCTTTTGTTAATCTTTTATCTTCGCATTCACATATATGTTATTTTTCCATTGTTAACAAACAAATATCCGGCCTCCAGCTTAATGATTTCGTATGTGAACTTCTTCAAAGCACAAATCTATTATAGATCCTATAGATTCGTATGTTTTTATGACGTACGTTATTTTAAATTTCACTTATTGGAAATTGGCTTCCAAAAAATTATCGTTAATTCAGACCGACATTGATGGGAAAGAGAAATAACAATAAATATTTGATAATTAAATTGTTAATAACTATAGTTTGAATTTATGAACATTGGCTAGACAAAGCATTATTACAGCTGGTACGATCGCACTTGGAATCTAATGAGGACCATGCTAATTCAAATTATCTGATATAAACTGCATCTAGATACAAGATTGAGATTCATTTTGTAGTGATTTCATTTCACGATTGAATTTCAAGAAAATTATTATTATTATTATTATTATTATTATTATTATTATTATTATTATTATTATTATTATTATTATTATTATTATTATTATTATTATTATCATTATATAATATAGTATTTTGTAATGGTTTTATTATGTCCACTTAATGAAGCCAACAAAAACTACCACACTATCTTTTTAGAGAATAATCTCCATTGATTTTGGATAACGACAGTCAGAAATAGACGAATTATTAAGTGGTTGATTCTGTACCCTGCTTTTGGTTGCTGAGTCTCTCAAGGAAGAAGCATGATGCAAAGTAAGTTTTGATTTGCTACCCAATATATAAGTTAAAACCACAAGCCAAACTGTAAGCTAGCAGAAAATAATTATAAAATTAATAGAAAAGATTCTAATGCAAAATACTATATATTTACGATTTTAAACAACTCACTTAAACTCTTAATCAGTGGTAAATTATTAGTCTCTTTCATGAAAAAATTAACTTGATTCTATGTACTGTAATCCTTGAGCACACAGCAACCTGATCTCCAACTATATTACATGCATGCATTTAGATACGAGATATAATACCCTGCTGACTAGGAAAAGGAGAAGGGAAAATTATTCCTGGTTCTCTTATAATATAAGAGCAACTTTTAGGTAGTAATAATGGCTCAATTATTGAGAACTCGTGCATGTCCTTGTGCATTTCTAAAACTCGAGTATTGGTTTTCTATTGTGTTTGTGACAATCCCACTATTATCTCGCATTTATCAATAATATCTTCTTGGTTGGTCATGACGTATTAATAAGCATTAATACATTTGAATATCCTTCGTATCTTGTCCCTCTTGCCCCTTTAATTTTTGTCTCGCTATTTGTTTTTCATTTGTTTGTTTACTTCACCATATCATGACACCAAATCTTTATGACATTTTAATTGGGAGAAGTGGAAACATGTTTAATTGGTTTTCTTTTTTAGTAGGACTTTATGTCTTAATCCAATAGAAATAAGCATTAAATTCTAATGGTTCCGTCGTTTATTATTTGGACGTGTCATGCGCTACGTTTAAGCTAAGTGAGTGATATACGTGCAATGACAACTTATGAAAATTGTGTTGTTGACTAATTAATTTTTATTGAAGAATTTGAATTTGTAATTATATTTTTATTAAAAAAATCTGAAATTTGAGTTAGAAATCTCATCCTAGAAAAAAAATACTTTAAATTCATTAGGGGGGGAGCTCTTGATGTTCCCATTAGCAGTAGGTTTTGAAATTCAATTCCATCTTTTGTTTTAACCAAATTGTTAAAAACAAAATTAATCTAACTTCAATTAATAAAATTTCAAGAAAAATCATGATACACGTGGAAGAACATTTTGAATAGTACTATTTACTTTATGCTTCATTAATCCTAACCCATTTAGCAAGGAAGTTTTATCAGAAAAAGGTTGAGAAAAGTTTGCCCGAGTTCCTAACCCTATGTTGCCTAGACTCCAATCAATATTACCTGCCAAATATTGTCATGCCAGGATGAGCTCAGCCGCCATTTTAGAGTTTTTTTAATAATATCAAATGTGTAAAAGAAAACAATTTACTTTTAAACTAGCAACCCACTTATTAAGGGGAAAAAAGGTGATGTGAACCTTAATATAATTTTAACTTGTATTTTATCAATTGATCCCAATAGAAGCACGGTTTGGGCAAGAAAAGAAACATCACTTTTCAACAAACATATATATAATGTAAAATAAACTAGTCAATACCTTACAAACAATACCAAAGATTTTTTTTTTTTTTTAAGTCTAGAAAAGCTCTTGCTAGTATGATAGAATTGCTTTTGAAAATATGGGTAGGTGTCAGAAACCTAGAGCGAATTTCTCCTATTGATTAACTTAGGCGATTCATTACACTATTTTTTAATATAATTTATATATATATATATATATATATTTATATTTATGATCCATTAAGACTTAGCTTAAAATTAATAATAGTCCTTCATGATTCAAGAGATTCATTATTTTTATTCGGTTCAAAATTAGTGAGTCACTGTATGGGAAAGGAGTAGGGTGTTCACGGGTACAGGTCACCCGTGAATCTGAATTGATCTGAATCGATCCGAACAGTTTAGGTTGGATCATTTATGTATTTGGGTTAAAATCAAACCGAACTAATCAAAATCGTTCATATACGGGATGAGTCACGAGTTTAGATCTATAGATCCGATCAAAATCGAACTGAACCAATCAAAAAATTTAAAGTTATTTTGTTTGGTTTTAAATATTGTAATAATTGGACTTCAAGTGTTGGAACTGCAAATGTTTATAATATTAACAATCATATTTTGTTCATTTGTTTCAGCAAATCTGGTTGTAACAAATTTGGTTGCACCAATATTTATTGCAAGAAATTAGTTTTTAGAAAATAGTTGTGATTCATACTATTATAGTAAATTACGTTAAAGATTTTAATTTATATTAGTCTATTTAAGAATATTATGTTAATGGTATTAAATAAATCAGTTTTATTACTTTCAGACATTTGATAATATTGTGTTAGTGTAAATAGTCATTTTCATCTCTGAATGTGTAGAGCAATAACAAATTCGTCCTCAAAAGATAGAAATTCAAATTTTAGTCTCCGAAAGTAAAAAAAGTGAGACAAATTCATTCATCTAAGGGACAAAAATATCACAAAAATGATTACCAACATGGCTGCTGAATAGATTGGACCAAAATGTTAGTAAGTTTCCATTCGACAAAAATATCTTATGATACTATTATGTTCCAACAATGTATCAATGATCTGAGAAGACAAACAAATTAAATAGTTGTAGCAAATTTGTAATGCATATAAATGGATATACTAAAATTTGAATTTCCATATCTCAGAACGAATTTGTCAGCGCTCTACACATTTAGGGACGAAAATGACTATTTACCCTAAATTGCATTTTACTCTTAAATGAAACGAAATTTGGGATCTGACAAACTTATCCAATGGAAACTTACTGATGTTTTGGTCAAATGGAAATTTATTGACATTTTGATCAATCTATTATGCAGTCATGTTGATAATCATTTTGTGACATTTTTTGTCTCTCTGTGCCACGTAAGCTCTCTCATTAACAGTAACAGACGAAAATTAACGAATTAATAGGTTTATTGCATTTTTTACACTTTCGAGAACTAAAATTTGAATTTTCATCTTTCGGGGACTAATTTGTCATGTCTCTACACATTCAGAGACGAAAATGACTATTTACCTATTATGTTAATTATATTGGATATTTGGATGAATCATGATATAAAATAGTAGTTCTAAGAAAAAAAAGATTAAATTTAAATGGTAACTCGTTTGTCTGAACCGAACCGAACTGTTCATGAACGGATTGGGTTTCAAATTTTTTTTTTTTTAAATTGAACCAAACCAATCTGATCAAATTTAATTAGATTGGATCCTAAATTTTATCGAAACCGATCCGAACTAATCCGCGAACACCCCAAAAGGAGTTTAGGAGTTTAGACCATTAATGATCAAAATCCGAGAAGTTTTGTTATAACAAATTAAGATTAACCTATGTTCGTTGTTGTTATCTTTCTGTGCCCTTCGTCCCACAATTCCACTGAAACACTTTCTCAGTGTTGGGCTCTGACGAATTGCAAAGTTCTTCTTTAAAGAGATAAATGCACGGTTACTTGTCCCACTGAACGACCATGATTGTGGTTGTGCTGATTTAAGGCTCACATAAATATAGACATAGAGTCATAGACATCCATGTTATTCAATTATTGTATTCATTCTTACATGTATATATGGACATGCACATACATATGCTTGTAGAACAAACATGTTGTGTAGTATAATATATGCACCTTTCACTCTTTTTTGTGTCTCGTTTCCAAATATATTGTCCTTTACCCAACTGCCCTTCACATCACGCGTGCATGTCCTTTAACCACACCAACATAACCAATATTTGATGGAATCATTAGGTACTGTTTCCAGTGGCTATGTATCCACTAGCATTTTAGAATTTGCCCACAAAATAGTGGGGGGAGGTGGAGGGGAAGCGTTTTAGAAGCATTATGCTAGGTTCGAGAGAGTTGCTATTGTTTTCTAAATAACTAAATTATATTTTATGGAAACAGAGGTCGGTTATTAAAAGAACATCACCTTTGTTTAGAAATCTAACATGGCTTTGATTTTTTTATATGAAAGAATCATAGATAGAATTCGAAGGCTTACGATAATTACATATATTATTCAATTAACTGAATTAGATTCATTTTAAAAAAATGTAAAGTAATAAATGTGATAATTATTGTGAAATGAGAAAGAAAAATAAAATAAAAATAGGTATAAAATAAGTGTAAGAATTGATACGTGAAAAAAGAAATCTGAATTATTTTACTAGCATCACACTTGGTGGGTGACTTGTTCGTGTTCTTTTTCTTTATTATTGTACCCAAAGGCCATTGAAAGTTTCCATTAAAAAGGCTAATATTATAAAATCAATATTTCATAATAATATTCTCTTTAAAAAAAATCGAAGTCTTTCATTTTTGAAGCTTCACGCTACTCAAGGAACGTATTGGATATTTGGATTAGAGACTGAAGAAAAGATAGAAAGGAAGAGAGGCTTAGTCTTTTATATTAAGTTGAAAGCAAAACTGCTAAGCTGGCGCATATCCTAGTCAATAAAGTAATTAAGTTCCTCCAAATTCCCTCTTAGTAGACCCCCAAACAGGGGAAAAAGAACAGTGATATTGCATGAATGCTAGTAATATAAAAGTGATGCATAAACAGAGCCCAACAAATGAATTAATTCTTGGAATCCACAATTTTTTCTTCTACTTTTTGCAAATCATTGATGGAAAAGTTACCTGTGTATTCCAGAACTAATAATTCCTATTTCTTCTATTGTATATCAACGCACCTTCAACCAACAACACAGTTTCACATTCTGGCACTGTTAGTGCAAATTAAAAATACAGTACACTGTACAACAATTCAATTTAATAGTGTGCCGTACTACAAATGGGCAAGCTGGTGTAAACAATTTATGGAGTTTCAGTAATGTGGCTTGAAATTCGGCTTATTGCATGATAATTTGATAATATATATTTGTTTTTCATTTTGCCAATAGATTTAATAACACTATCTTTTAGGATATTTAATTTCCATTACATCTGGCATATTAACTTGGAGGCTTAATTTCTTTCTTATCTTGAAAATATCTGGAAATCATATTTGTGTGTAATATATGACAATTTTTGTTAGTGTACTACCCTTCGTTCAATCGTTCCTTCTTTTTCTGACTACGAAATTTCTTGCAACTTTACCGTATCTAATCTAATGTAATCAAATACAATCAGTACCAAATGCCAATGTACTTGATCATTTTCTTCCCCACACAACAGTATTCACTAATCCTTCTTTTTCTTCCTATTAAACAGATCATGTTGGCGTGACCCAAAAAAAGGGTCACACAGACACTCACATCTAGTCGCCCCTTTCTTTCCCTCCAAGGGCCCGTCCTTTTTCTCCAAAACCATGCCACAAGTTAATCTTAGTACTAAAGAGATAACAATAACATCATGAGTAAATGAAGGACAACATTCAAATAAAAGTTAAAAAAAAAAAAATGCAAAACAAGCACACTATGGGTCGGTCATTTGGCCATTGAGCACTTTGTAGTACACACAATGTAAATGTAGTAGCCAAACAGCAGGTGAATAAAAGAGAAAAATAAAAGTAGGTAAAGACAAACATGCACAATGAATATACAAAGAATCAAAAGTTAATAACCATGATTTTTACAATATCAGATCCCTTAACAAAAATATTGGGTGCCACCACCACCAACTACCTTTCCATCTTGCTGTAACTCACCACTCACTCACTCCTCAACACCACTCTGAGGGTCAGAGATGCATGCCCTTTTTTTCCACTCACCCTCTAAAACTCAAATAAATCATTCCAAACACTAAGCTACAAAAACAGAAACTTCTCCTCCACACAATTATTTTTACAGTAAACAAACCCCTTTTTCCCTCTCCACACTCCCAAAACCCAACCAAATAAATCCCTCACTCCCACTCCCCACTCCCCACACAACACACATTCCCATCATCACACCAACAACAACACACCATGTTCACAGTTCTGCTTCTCCTCTCTCTCCTTCTTACCACCTCCACTTCCCACAACATAATATCATACCCTCATTTCCAACAACTCAATGTCAAACAAATCCTCACAGATACCAAACTCAACCCAACACATACCTCCAAACACCCCCAACACCAAAAACTCAACACTGCCAGCGAATCATCTTCATCAGCGAAATATAAACTGAAGCTAGTTCACAGGGACAAAGTCCCCACCTTTAACACCTCCCACGACCACCGAACCCGATTCAATGCACGAATGCAGCGAGACACCAAAAGGGTCGCCGCCCTCCTCCGCCGCCTCGCCGCCGGAAAACCCACCTTCGCTGCGGAGGCATTCGGGTCGGACGTGGTTTCCGGCATGGAGCAAGGAAGCGGAGAATACTTCGTGAGAATCGGAGTTGGAAGCCCACCTCGAAACCAATACGTGGTCATCGACTCAGGCAGCGACATTATATGGGTCCAATGCGAGCCCTGCACTCAATGCTACCACCAATCCGACCCCGTTTTCAACCCCGCCGATTCCTCCTCCTACGCCGGCGTCTCCTGCGCCTCCACCGTTTGCAGCCACGTCGACAACGCCGGCTGCCACCAGGGGCGGTGCCGCTACGAGGTTTCCTACGGAGACGGCTCCTACACCAAAGGCACACTCGCCCTCGAGACACTCACGTTCGGGCGAACCCTAATCAGAAACGTGGCCATCGGCTGCGGCCACCACAACCAGGGAATGTTCGTTGGCGCCGCCGGTCTGTTGGGCCTCGGAGGTGGGCCAATGTCCTTCGTGGGTCAGCTCGGAGGCCAGACCGGTGGCACCTTTAGTTATTGTTTGGTCAGTAGGGGAATCCAATCGTCTGGATTATTAGAATTCGGACGAGAAGCAATGCCCGTGGGTGCTGCATGGGTTCCCCTGATCCACAACCCGAGAGTCCAGAGTTTTTATTACATAGGACTTTCGGGTCTGGGAGTTGGAGGATTGCGGGTACCCATATCCGAAGATGTTTTTAAACTATCCGAATTGGGCGATGGTGGGGTTGTTATGGACACCGGCACCGCCGTGACGCGGCTTCCGATGGCGGCGTACGAGGCTTTCCGGGATGCTTTTATTGCCCAGACCACAAACCTGCCCCGGGCTTCCGGAGTATCCATTTTTGACACGTGTTATGACTTGTTCGGGTTTGTGTCGGTTCGGGTTCCGACCGTATCGTTTTACTTCTCGGGTGGGCCTATTTTGACCCTGCCAGCTAGGAACTTTTTGATCCCAGTGGATGACGTGGGAACTTTTTGCTTCGCGTTTGCTCCTTCTTCTTCTGGGCTTTCCATCATAGGGAACATTCAGCAAGAAGGGATTGAAATTTCGGTTGATGGAGCTAATGGGTTTGTGGGTTTTGGACCCAATGTTTGTTAAGTAAAGTAATAGTAATACCCATGTATATCAACCAACGATATGAATTTTGCTAGTCTTAGTCATTGTCACATATTGTATTATATAGTTTACGTGGTCATATAAAAGAAATAACTAGCTCGTCGTGCATGTGGTAATTAATTAACTATTGTATTTAAAATAATAAGTTGTTTCGGTTTTGATTGAGATGCTAAAAGTATGTGTAAAAGACTAAAAGTAATGCTTGTGGAACTTGAAGTTTGTGGTGTTTTTTTTTATTCAAAAGCGGTGCAATGTACTTAAGCTAAAGGAGTAAAATAATATAATTTATAATATATACAACGAGCGGTCAAACATTCCTAGGGTAACTCTCAGCATAGTCAAAAGAATCATAGAAAAGTTCATTTGCTCTATTAGATATTTGAGTAATCTTTATGTTGAGGAGTATCCAAGAGAACACTTTTACTCATTTTGAAGAGGAAAAATGATTTAGTCTCACTACTGATGGGTGGACATTGCTCTGACATCTTTTTCTTTTTTTTTTTTTCTTTCTTTCACATACACAGATTCCCCCTTCTTTCTCTGTGTGTGAAAGCTGCTAGAGCAATTGAATCATGAGAGAAGGGGAGCCACCACTATTATGAACATGTGAAACCATCAATAGGGACTCTGGTCTACCTTTGTTGGGACCTCGAGTTGGAGTGCATTCAAGCAATGACTTTTACAAAGGCAAGCCCATTGCTTTTCTTTTGAGGGATCTAAGATTATTAAGATAAATATCTGTTGTTGTTTTTTCTTTTTATTCCTTAATGTGGTTGATTATTAGCACCAAACACAAATACTTACATGTCCCATTCACGTCAATGTGGTAATTTTAGCTGTGAAAATGATACTTCTCTTGTCCAGTCGGGTTTTGTTAGAATTTTATAGGCCCACCATAAAGTAAGACCCTGTTGGTGAAAATTGGTGAAAGCAAGGGAATCAAGTAATGTACACTTTGATCAGAGATTAAGATCATATAGGATATACTTTTACATTTTTTTTTTCTTGCTTAGACACCGCTTCAGAAAAAGCACTTGACAAAGTCATCAGTTTTTGATACCCTAATTGTTATTTCGTCAATATTTGTCAGAAGCCTTTGCTTTATTTGATATTTCCACCAACCGATTACCAATTAAACCTATAATTATTAGACCTAATGTCTAATGCAGTGCAGTTAATATCAACAGTTAGGAACTTTCTTAAGCAGAGTCTTGTTCTTCGTTCATGCCATTGTTATTCTCTTTTATCGACTTGTACTCATTTTAAAGATCCAATATACCAAAAATATGAATACGATCACGAAATCCGGTCACCACAACAAATGCCTTGCGTTCTTGATAAATCCCTTTGCATGTAGCAAAAAGGAATCTTAACACATTTACAAATTCAAGTTCAATCTTTTTCTACGATCAACAAAAATAAATAAATAAATAACCCGCCAAGTATATAGTCATAAATACGCTACTTTTGATTAGTTAGTAGAGAAATATTATTACAAATTTCATAAAATTTGATAAGTCGTTAGGAATTTTGATAAAGTCATTCAACAGCGTGCACCCAAAACTTCGTTGCGTCTTCATGTTAGTACAATACCTGGGTGTTTCGATGCTTGCAAAGTTACGTTTTGAATGAAATTAATTTTATTATAAGATTATTTTCGTTCAAAAATTGAATTTCAAGTAAAACTAATTGTTTTTCTCAATCTTCATTAAAAAAAATTCTCTATCACTTCTAGTCACATGGCAGTTTTGAGACAAATTCAATTTTACGTGGCAATAACCAAACATCTACATGTTTTTATAAAATCAAGTTTTTACTGCAGTCAAAATCGTTATTTTCAAACCAGACACACTCAAAGTTGTATGCATCAAATGGTTATTGACATAAAATGAATATACACAGCTAAACTAGAGAACAGAGCAGACAAATTTGTTGTCACAATTGCACACAGTAGGTGAATATGAAAGAAAAAGAAAAGAAAAAAGTCATTCCTCTGGATTACTAGTTTTCAATTTTGCACAATTAAGGAATTTTACCTAATGAATTTATTTTTAATTAAAAAAATCTACGTTTAATCCAAATCCTAAATTACCAATAATATGTTTCATTTAAGCTTTTGAATTTGTTCTAAAATATGGATTCACATTGACTTGGTCAAATTTCATTGGAGCTGGGGGCAAAGCATGGAGGCTACCAACTAGCTCCACAGTATAATAATCAGTAGTTCAAAAGTGTGTCTAGCTAGACAAACAATCTGTGCTTTCCCTGCACAGTTGAAGACTATAAAGAAAACTGTACACTAGAACAGAAAGGGCAGTTGCACAAGGTGATATTTTCATAAGCCATATAATTTAATTAGTATATTTACAGACAGCCTTCAGCTACATAGCAGTTTGGAGGACAAAAATGCCCTTGTGGGCTTCAAAACAGATCAAGTTACCACTTGGATCAACCAAGCCTCGCCTTGCCTGCCAACTTGTGCAACCGATGTCAGCAGGTACTCAAAAAACAGCCAAACCCTCCTCCTTAAGAACCATCCTAACTCCATGCCAAACCACCCAAAACAAAACAAAACAAAACTTCAAATCATCCATCATGGGAAGAACAAGCAAGGACTGGTCTAGAGTCTACACCATGAAAAGATACTTCAGATCATCTACTGTCAGGCGAGTTCCAGACGCGCCAGCATGGTCTTCCCCAAAAGCAGATGCAACCATTTTTCTCTTCTCGTCCTGCCAGATGGTACAACACAAGAACGAAATCAGAATTTCTCATTCGACAGATACATCCTATCTTCACCCCAATCACAAAATTTGTCACCCAAATATATCAAAGCTTACTAAAACAAATAACCTTTAAAATAAAATTAAAAAGATGACTTCATCTGCTAACTTCCCCTTTATCTTTTGGAAGAAGGACCTACAAAAATTAAAAGTGACTTGCACTTATTATGAGATAAACTTCCCCTTGAACCTTAATAGAACTTCTGTTGATCGCATAAATCCCTACTCACAGGTTCGAAAAGAAAAAAACTAATTGTGCCATAAAAATGTCATCTTTCAACTAGTCAATTTTGTTAAATGAATTTAAAAATTAAGCAATAGTAAATAGGAGAGGAAAAAGGTGAAAGAGAAAACAATTCAAAACTTATAGATCAGAGCAATTTCCCTACTGGCTGCTGAGCCTCACTCCTGGTGATGACCCTAAATCCAATTAGTCTACCAAATATGGACTCATTTTGGCACCTAAAACAACACTCAACCGACAGATACAAACCTGAAGAGCCAGTATCCTATCTTCAACTGTATCTTTTATAGTGATTCGTGTCACAGTAACAGGACGAGTTTGTCCAATTCTGTGAGCTCGATCAATAGCTTGATCTTCAGTTGTTGGATTCCACCAAAGGTCCAAAACAATAACATGACATGCAGCAACCATATTCAAACCAAGGTTTCCTGCTTTTAGTGACATCAGCATAACAGTTATCTGAAACAAATTTCAATTAGTCAGACACCAAAGTCTACCAAGGTTAAGACTTTAGAACACGTAGATAATTCAAATTCAAGGAGTTGGAAAACATACTGATTAAATATGCAACAAACATTATTGATATAACCATCAAGAGGATTAAATTTCATACTACTTCATCTACTAAGCAATAGGTTCAGATATTACTTGGTGTCATTTACAGATTTGCATAAAAAAGTTACAGCTTTATCAATGTTGGGAAAGGCCAAACCTCGGGTTCAGTATTGAAATCCTTAACAGCTTTGTCCCTCGCACCCAGAGTCATCCTACCATCAAGTCTCCGGTACATTATACCAAATTGTCTCAACGATGTCTCAACTAAGTCCAACATGCTAGTCCACTGGGAAAAAACTATAGCCTTTATTGGTCCTTCAGTTGTGGACTCTGAATACCTTCTTGTGTGTTTTGTAACCCTAACATCTGAATCGCAGTCTTCAACATATAAATTATCCAAAGAAGGTGAATCTCTACAACCTCCAGAGGAGTTCGGTAAGTCAGAACTAGAAATCTTCAATTTACAATTTGACTGCAGAACCTCAAGAACAGCTTTGATTTTAGATGAAGTGTAGTCACGCTGCTGCACTAGTGAATAATCACAAAGATGTGAATTCGCAGAACTAACACTGCCACCATCATCAGAGATGCAACTCCTCAAAGTAGCTTTGGAGAAAACAAGATCGTCGCCAATTAGTTCTTTACAATTAACTGATGGGCACGTATTATCATCACCAGTCAAATATTCTGATACACATTGATAACAGAAGACATGACCACACATCGTAATAACAGGCTCTTCAGGAGGATCCTGTTGAAACCACAAAACATATCAGCCAGAGGCCCAGAGCAATTATTAACAACGTATTGGTCCTGTTTACAACCCATCTATAATGGGTTAACTGAGAAATCAAAATCTAAAATTCCAACTAAGCAATTATAATAAAAGTCACATAGATTCGGTAATCAATCAATAAAACATGGTATCAGTAAAGAGGATCATGTCCTTGTAATACTTTCTATTCATCCCAATAAAAATTTTCTCTTCACAACAAAAAATTAAAACATGTCCTTGAAGAAAAGAAATTAAGAGAGGATAACAATAGTGAACTTTAGATTAAATTAAAAGAGAAGTTAGGTGTGAAATGCATTCAGGTGCAATTGATGGTTTTGGATATTTACCTACACTACTAAAATCTTTCCCATTGAAAAGCATACTCCTAAAAATATTTCCTATTATTCTGGGATAATAAACATGTATATTTTTGCAAAAATAAAAACTAGAACCCCTTATGGTTTAAAACTCATTTCTATCATAATCGCCACACCCTTTTCTTGCAATGAAGATGTTAAGTGTTCGACTTCACCCAATTTAGTAAACATCCATGGGGAGTGTAAATATACCACACTCCTAAAACACGGCCACTGTAAGCATATCCATAGGAACAAAATACTTATAAGATATAATCAAAAGGATCTGGAGTACCATCACATTCATAGAGGGTGTATTCACAACAAAGAAAACAAATAATAAAAATATCACATCTGAATTTAACTCACGTTGCAAACAAGACATATAGCAAAGGTTGATTCCAAACAATTAAAAAGATTAATCAGCATTTCCCTAGGAAGATTTTTTGCCATTTCAACAGAATCTTTCCCAACAGGATCAGAATCAAAATCTTTAACAAGAAGCGGGTGGTCACAAGCCTGTCGGAGACGTAAAAGCATTAAAAGAATATTAGCATAGTTTTGGCTCACTGTCCCAGCAGCAGCATATGCCTGCAAAGTACAACCTTTTCATATCAGATCTACAATACTTCAGAAAAATAAGATCAGCTGAACAAAAATATTTTCTAGAATTTGCAGAAGTGCTAGGCATTAATAAATTAGATACAAAGAATGAGATACAGGAAATTAAAAATCACCACCCCCAGCACTTCTTAAATATCAAGTATATTTATTGACAACCAATGACTGATTCACCTATGCAACTAGGTGGGAATCTGAAAGAAATACACTTATCAGGCTTTTCACAAGTACAAAATTGAAGCTTTTGTAAGTATATGAAAGTAAGAAACAATTTAGTAATCATGCATGATTTTAAAAAATCACCAAAAACAGACGTGAAATGATTATGAAATTGATAGCATATATTAACTTAAGGAGTAAGGACCCGGAACAGCAGCTATATTAATTTAAAATTTTACAATCAGAAATATCATGTCCTCATGCCTTGATGCTCTAAACCATTTGATAGAACAGTTATGTGATGTGTTGTATGGGAGGTATGTGTGTTTACTGTTTAGTAACCGTAAGATGGTTAATGTTTTTGTTTAGGAGTTATGTGTGAGGTTCGTAAATAGAATGTGACAGATTTTATTCACAGTGTTAATTTGTTATATATACCAAATATCTCAGAATATCATAATTGTATTTTAAAAGATTTTAGAATATCTGTAGGATATAATCTAAGATCAATTTCATCTAATAGATTAAACAATCTTAGAAGTTGTTTCTTAATTTTGTTATGTTTTCTAATTTATTTCCTTTATTGATCAGGGTTACTAACTGATAATATTAGTTGTTTTTTTTAATCCTGGGTCAGAAACCACAAGTGTCCCCAACCCACCAGGTCAAAGACTAATCCCGTTCGTGGTGCATGATTGTTGTTGGTCCAAAGAAATTTTGCACACGGAGGGAATCGAACACGGATTATCTCACTAAATAAATCGTTCTTCACATGTGAACGCAGCAAACCCATACACCATTGCGCCAACCCTTTGGGTTAAATGGTAATATTAGTTTATGCTAGTGCTTGACCTAATTCTTATTCTTATTATAAATAAGTGTTAACTTATATGTATTTCAAACACACTGCACTGACATAGAATTAATTATACTAGATTGACATTTGTGCTTAATTTAAAGTAAAAAATATCCACCAAATAAAAACAGTTCTAATCACGGTAGAGAGCAGAATTACTCTTGGTATTGGGTGGGGCACCTGTGTGCTTGAACAGATTTAATTTAGTTATAGATAAGAGAGCATTCTTGCTCTTTTGTCCTCATTCCCTACCAAAACCCCTTGCTCTTTTGTCCTCATTCCCTACCAAAACCCCATCATCTCAACAAAATTAATACAAGTGTTGAGAATCAGGAATAAAAACTTCATTTATTGTAAATTGATTTGATAGGATATAATTAAGGGAAAACTTAATCTCCTCTAATTATGTGTAATTATTACTATCAATCTGTTTAAACAAGCATCGGTTGTGTACACTAATACACAGTTTTCACTCAATTTCCCTCTGTTTTCTCTTATTTTAACATGGTATCTAGAGCCTGACAAAGGAATCACAAAAATCATGTTTCATTGGGGGGTCCACTGTCCCCAGTGGACCCTTCCCTTGTCACACTTCTTCCGGCGACCTGTTTCCACATTCCAGTTACCTTTTCCCCTTTTTTGGCGACTTCTCTAACCACTGCTGGAGACTTACCCAGCAACTTCTCTGGCAACCTTCCGACCGCCACCTACCCCGTTCGGTTCGCCTTTTGTTGATCTACACAAATCTGGTTGGCGCGTCACTATCAGAGGCTTCACGTGCTCCCACACACCACTTTTTCGTAAAGCCAAACAACTCACTTGACCAGCGCATGGTGGCACATTCGACATCCGTTCAAGTCGTGCTTTGCACATGGTGGTCACCTCTCCCGTGCAACCATAACCCTAGATTTTGGGCCCAATCCAACTTATTTTTGGAGGTGCCCCTTTTGTAACTTCATTTTCCAGCCAAACAAGTTTTGTTTCTGGCACGTGACGACACGTCAGGGCTTCGTTCTGCCCGCACTTCCGACAACGAGGTCGGTCACCCTAGACGACCCTAACCTTGCAATTTCACCTCCATCGGAGTTGTTTTGCATGCCCAGCTCTTTAGCCTAGTTTTGCATACGTGTTTCTTTTGCAATTGTTGCTTGCTCACGTACGATTTCTTTCCCTTGATGACTTCAAAACCCTAGTGTCATTGTTGCATTTGCACATGTTTTGCAGTTGCACGATTTTCTTTTTCAAGTTTTAAATAATTTTGGGTCTTCACTAATATTGGTTTGAAAGCTTCCAAGTATTTGTTTTAAGAGAGTCGGAGCTTGCTTTGCTCGCCATGAATTTTCAAGAGTTTGTTACCAAAAGCTCGACACAAAGAGAGGTAGAGGTAGACCGAAACTTACCTAGGAAAAGGTAATTAAACAAGACTTAATGGAGTGGGATATAGATTGGCGGAAGGTGTATCTTAGGACGGAATGGAGAAAAGCTATAAGCTTGACGGAGGATTAAACCCGTTATTATCTCTATGTTCCAGACGGTCCATTTTTAATTCATTTCCTCTTCATTTTTCCCCTCCTTCATTCACCCTTCTTTTCTTTTATCGTATTTTATTTTCTTTTGTCTTATTTCTCCTTTTTCTTCCCCTCCTTTTTGTTTTTCAACTTCCTCGTATCTATCATTGGGTTTATCTACCACCGACCCCAATTAAATTGGGTTAAAGGCGTTGTTGATGTTGATGTTGATGTTGATGTATAATCCAGCTATCTGAAAATGTTATCTTTCTAGCAATATTTTCCAACTTCACCAAGATCCCTAAGTTGTCTTCAAAATATTGTTTTTAGTGGAGCTCAATGTTTATGTTTTTGTTGGGAAAAAATTATTTTCTTGTAACAAGCTGATAGCCTCGTAAGCTTCAGCTTGAGGTGTAGTGTTGAGAATCAGGAATAAATATCATTTATTATAAATTGATTTGATAGGATCTGATTTAGGGTAAACTTGATCTCCTCTAATTATGTGTAATTATTACTATCAGTCTATATAAACGAGCATTCACTGTGTACTCTGATACACGGTTTTCACTCAATTTCCCTCTGTTTTCTCTAATTTTAACAACAAGAAATTCTGTTCTTCAGGTCAAATTGTTGAATATATCCTAGAGGCTGCCAATATTAGTGCCTATCCGTTCTGCCTACAGATATACAATTACTTTTACCACTATCAGCAAGTGTTTCTAATCACTAGGTTTAAAATCTCATTAGCAAAAGGACATTCCTGGATGCTCTGTTTATGAGAAACAAAAAAGTATAATTACAAATTGTCCAGGTTAATATAAACAAATTTGAAGGAAGTAAACCTTAAATTGAGAACGTGAGTCTGATTCCAGTTTGGTGTAGAATGCCCGCTCCTCAATCGAGAAATCCACCTTACTGAGCTCAATTGTCTTGGGAGGCAAATTGATTATTGGCTTCCCATCAAGCAAAGTTCCTAGACAAATGCAAGAAATTGATATTATAAAATAGAAGAGACCAATACTCATCCCATATTTGAATCTGAAATCCAAATCGAAGGAATGAGTAGTCCCCATATCAAATGGGTGTGGGACGTCAAATTCCCATTTGAAAGTCAAGGCTCTTCCTGCTTAGGCCTTTAGGGGTATCCCCTGTACGTATGCAATTACTAAAGTATTTTTTTCTGTTTTTACTGGTATATAAAAATATAAACATATGTCTAGCATTCTCATGGAAAATTTTCAGGGAGGGAGAGGCTATAACAACAAAAGAAAACTGACACCAAATATAAATATGGTGTCAATATTGCCCCAGAAGCCACTGCCAAATTTATCAAAATTATGGAAAGTATTAGAGTATATGTTTGTATAACTGAAAACAGTTTGTAAGGGCTGTTAGCTTTTGCTAACAGCACCCCAATGGTGTTAGGCCGTTAGTTTCTACTAACAGATTAGTTCAGAGATTCAGAGGTCTATATATACCTCTTTGTAACTAACTCTGTAACTAACTTTTCATAATGAAATAATATCATCACTCATCTTGACTTTGCAACCCTCTAAGAACTCTTTACAGGTTCATGAATGACAGTTTTATCTGATTCTTTGAGAAAACAAGTATACTTGACATTATTCCAGGTAGATCATGACGTACTTATCAGAAGACATCCTATACGAGAATGAATTTCTGCTGATATTGGAAAGGTAGTACACTAGTATCAAATGTTAAACATGATGAAATGAAGAAAAACATTGAAGAAAGATTATCTAAATGATGACTATACTTAAGAGGAGATCAGTGAGAATATTGTAAGGATGCTGGAAACCCATACCATGCCAGCAAAAAGGTAACACACAATCTATCAGTCAGGACATGAGCAATCAGAATATAAGAAATTCACCTTTTGTACGACGTAGCATTATGGCCCTTAAAACTGCTTGAAGTTTCTTGTAACCTTGAATAGTATTTTTGTTTATTGGAACTTTTATTGTACTGTAGAATGATTTGTATACAGCATAAGGATCATACTTTAGGAACCTAAAGTAGCTATACAAATCATCAATAGTATTTTGAATAGGAGTTCCAGATAAGCACCACCTTCTTTTGGCTCTAAGGCTGCAGCAAGCTCTAGCCACCTGAGTTCTATGATTCTTTACTGTTTGAGCCTCATCTAGAATAACCCTAAACCAACCAACTTTGGCAAGAGGGCCAGAACCACATTCAATAGAAGAACTGTCAATTCCCTTTCCACCTTTTTTACTCTTCTTATTTCCATTAAATGGCTTTTTCCTCTTTTTACCAACAGAAAACTCAGAGGATAACCCAAATCTTTCCCCCATTTTTTCATCAATATCATCCTCCTCAACTAATGGTTGTTTGGGAACTTCATTAGTCACAATAGCGTATGTTGTTAGAACCACATCAAATTTTGCAAGCTCAACAGGATCCTTTGTCCTACTGCCCCCATGATAAACCAAAACAGAAAGCTTTTCATCTCCAACTTTTTCATCAAGTTCCCTGGCCCACTGTCGAAGAACACTAGCAGGGCAGACAACTAGTGTACCAGCAGCTGGCCTTTTTCTACCAGGTGCCTGTGTTGAACTGCTTGGTTCTCTACTAGGTTTTATATCATCAGATTCTTCACTATGTTTACGCTTTTCCACATCAACACTACCATTGTCATCATCATCGTCCAAATTCAAAGCTTCAGTTTTATGACTGCATGTATCATCTATTTTTGATTTTGACTGTAATGACCTCTGTGCCAGGATGAGGGAAATCATCGAAATTGTCTTTCCAAGGCCCTGCTTGAACAAGGTTTTGATGTTCAGGTAACAAAACTCATAATTAAATGTAAAGAGCCATTGATTAAAAAAATTATCATCAAATATTGACCTGATCATCAGCCAAAATCCCCCCCAAGCAATGCAAACTCTTGGTTTCCTTCTGAAGCATCCAAGCCAATGCAATTTTCTGAAATACAAAGTGAAAACAAATAAATGGCCCAGAATAGAAATGATAAAAGCAATTTAATAGACAAGCCATAATACCTGATGTCTCAGAAGAGAGACAGACAATACACCAGCAGGTAAGTCATATTCTGTTTTAGGTTGACTGATATCCTGCAATAACCAAATTCACAATTGACGATATTGAGTCTCTATGACTACAACACACACAAGCACTGAAAATATAATCTTCAAAGCACCTTCCACAAATCACATTGATACAGGACAAACATCGATTAAATCATAAAGCATAACATTAAACACCAAAGCATGTGAAATGAGACATTAGGTTTAATCGTTTTACTTTAGGACTAATTGTAACTCATAATATTCAATAGTATATTTCCAGAGAATTAACTCCTACTATACCACCATGATAGACATAGAATAATAATTTTAAGACCCTAAAATCAAAAAAAAATCTAACAACCTGACAAGCATGTAAAGGATTTAAACAACTTTTAAGAAAGAAAATTGACACTGAACACCAAAAATGAAGAAAATTATAAAAGAGGGAGAGAACCAGCTTCGCCACTGTTATATCCAGGAGCACTGCATCTTAAATTCAAAATCTCAACAACCAAAACAAATCTCCCAAAGTAGTCAATTTTGACAAGACATCACATATAAGTCCCAAACAAAGCTTCATACTTAAGGAAATAACTTTCATTAAATGATTTCCACTCAAACTGAAGGAGTTAAATCTACAAGCACAATGATATACAGCATGTAATACCTGTAATGCTGCCTCATAAATTAGTCTCTCATCACTTTCAGCAGCCCTTTCATCACCTGCTCCAGAACGATACACAGATTCACTAGAAGTAGCAAACTGTGGAGATATAGCCTTTCCAAGCATCAAAGGTGAAGGAAGAATCCTATTCCCACCATTTTGATACAAGAAACGATCTTCATCATAGCCCCTGCCAAAATTTTCACGAATGTAGCCCCTGTCACTGGACGTGCTAGGTCCTACTCCATGGGGACGATTCTTATAAGCATCATGAAGTTGACTACTGCTCACGTTATCTTTTAAGTTTCTTAATCTGCTGTCTGATGCAAAGGAAGAAGGAAGAGCCCTTGTTGCAGAAGGTTGAAGAGATGATGGAAGGGTCCTCTTGAAAGCTTGCTGAGATGACATTTTCTCATAATCTGCACCATGAATATTTGAAATTCGGGAACTAACTGTCTGTTGCTGACTTGTGTTTCCATTAAGGGCAAGGTAGGGAGGTTCATCTCTTCGTGCAATTCCATGGTTCAGTGTATTGGTGCTGGACACGGGTAGGGTTTGAGGCTTGACTTGTGAATGATTATAAACATTAGAAGAGCTCGGGTTCGAACTATTTGCCCCTCTTGAAGAACTATCCCGCCTAGACCATCCACCATAATCTGCACATAATGTTGCATGTACGATGATTACTAATTTTAAAAAAATATTTTAAAAGGGAGCTTTTACTAAAGATCACACACCTGAGCCCTTCTCAGTATTAGTAGCCCATTGCGGAAGAGTCCTCCTTGGATCTTCTATCTCCTCCAAGTCATCATCTGACGAACTAATATATATACACCCATCCTGGCTGTCCATGAAATCAAAATAAGAAATTCTCTTTCCTCAGCCACCCAAGAAACAGAACCATTAAAATGCTGAGCCAACCTGTAGTAAAAAGGTATCATGAACATCCCATTCCACATGACAACAAATCATAAATCAGTTATAAAGCTAAATCTGAAAATGTTATAGCAGAAAGTGGGATGACCGTTATTTTAAATAAGTTATACACTACACATATAAATACTCAAAAAATAAAGCCAAAATTAAAGAAATTCATGATAAATAATAAGTCGCACAATTTACACACACAATCACCATCAATCTATGAGCAATAAGAACATAGTAATGAAGTAAAAAAAATAACAAAGAAAAATGATGGTGAAATTAATAGAAAAGGAACATAACAAATTAGATTTAAAAAATTAGAAGAATGTGAACTGGAAGTCTAAAGGAGGAAGAATGGAACACAAGGTAACAATAGTCCTATAAAGTGTGAAGGAAATAGAGGTCAAGATAGAGGAAAGTTTTGTGGAATATTTTACCCAAAAAAAATCCAATGATGTTCCAGGGTTTCTTAAGTCTATCATGATAGCATCACAATAGTGTGTGAAAATACACTATTACGGCTGCTACTGCGGCCACTATGGCCATTGTTAGAAACCACTCTGCTAATCGACCCAGGGCTGCTCCACTCCACTATCCCACTATAGCGCCGCTATACCGCACTATTGACTACTATGGATAAAGCTTCCCCAAACGAAAACACCTTCACTCAGCTGTTCTATTGTGCTTTGATGTTAAATCAGAAACTCAACCCCCTAAGAGAGAACAAAATTAGTTCTATTGGTGAAATGATGAATATGGCCCACATTGTGAAGCATCTACTTGAAACTTGAACCATATTCCAGCTTCCTTATTAAACAAATATCCATTAACAATGTAAGGGGAAAAAATTAAACAAAATAAAATAAATACAATGTGAATCACATTAAAGGAAAATAGAATTTATCTTGTAGCAACCCACCTGAGGATACGCCTTGATCCATAATTCCTAATTTTTTACAACAAGCAAACACAATTAAGAGATTACAAAAATTTGATAATCGATCTCCTTATTCCTTTTTCATGTAAATCCAACCAATAAATGGGAGTGGGAAAGAAAGGGAAGTATAACACCACAGTGACAACGTAAATATCAATACATTATCAGAGCAACCCTTGGAATAAGTGTTGAAGCAAATAGGTTCCATTTTCGAAATTCTGTATCAGATAAAAATAAATTTTACTGACAGAAGAGAGCAAATATTGCAAAATAATTAACAATATATTGTGACTTAGATTGAAGGACAAAACATCAAAAACAACATCCATTTATTTTCATTAAATATTATTAGTAAATAAATAAATGCCCCCAAGACAGGATTAAAAGTCCCACGGCAAAGGCAGTATGAACTATGAAATTGTCTCATCCATCTTAAAAGACCTTTCCAACCAACTACATATTAAATTCACAAGTAGAGCTCAAATCAAAACAATCAGTTAAAGACCTACAGAAATTTTCCTCCAAGTAAAAACCATAAAATTGAGTAATACCAAAATCAAATTCCTTTTCCTCCTCGTCTGCCACCCTATCATCAATCAATTCTAACAAAATTACATCACCAAATTGTTCTGAAATCCATATTAAAACGCAAACAAAGACAATTACCACTAACATATACACGACCACTATGCATAAACTATAAACACATGCCTTTCCACCCATTAAAAAAAGTACATGTATTTCCACCATTGAAGAAATCCATAACGACAATTGAAAACACACACACACACACACACACACACACACACCAATGAAAACAAACATCGAAAGAAGATCAACCACATTGCAAATGGAAGAGTGGAACCAAAATTCAAAACGTGCAAAACCACCAAAACCTCAACCATTGGAGAAAAATAAAAGATAGGAATCGAGGAATTGTGAGTGAGTAGTTCATGATTGCCTTTTGATTTGAGAAATGTGACAAAAAGAAGCGATCTTTGGGGAAGAAATTGAAGGAGAAAGCAGTTGAGCATTCACAGAGACTAGGGTTCTCTCTAGTTTGACACCAAAACGCAGTAGCGGAATAGTAAAAGAAGATAAAAACGACAGAGGTTGGAGGGAGTGGGAGTTCACTTACGCAAAAATCTGGTGAAAACACGGAATGGAGATTAAACTCCGACAACAACGTTGATTCACGACTCGGACTTGTGCCACAGTCTTACGTCCAGGTTTTTTTTTTTTCCTCCTCCTATGTAGTACTATTTGTACACCTTGACAAATTAATTATTTTTTAAGTCCCTTAACAATTTAACGTTTAACTTTACTTTCAAAAAATCATTTCATTAATAAATAGTTAAATAAAAGTTGAAGTAATTTACTTTTATAAATAATTAAAACTGTATGTAGTAATTTACTTGGTGTTTTATTTTTCAAAACATATAAAAATTGATTGTGATATAAACATACAGTTGTTTGTTAAAGAATATGAAAATAGTTTAAAATAATTTTTTATTTGTAAAAGTAGGTTATAATTTATATGAAGAATAGTTTAACTATTTTATTCTTTGATGATAAAATCAACTTATATATAAGTACTTGCATGAGAGACATTTATTTAAGAAATACTTCATTAAGCTGATTATTAGAAGACATAAAAAAACTAATAGGATAAATTAAAACAAAATCTTATATGTGAATGTTCTATTCCTCACTACAAACAAAAGAGTGTAATTGATTATTTTATGTAATTTTTTAGGTGAAAAAGAGAAGACATATATAGTAGACAAGTGAATCCTCGCGGGTAAAGTATTGACGATAGCATCCTTATCTTTTCAATAACCTCAGACCTTATGCAAAAGTCCATCGCTTAAGATCATCAATTCCAAAAGATAATGGTTATTTGTGTTGTTACATGAATGGATAAAACCATCTTTGATTATTGAAAACTTACCACTAATCCTTGCATAAGAAGTGTGAACAATAACGCGCTTACCCTTTTCAATAATGTCATACCTTATGTGGAAGATCATTGTTTAAGAGCCTCAATTAAAAAGTTAAAGATTATTTGTATTGTTTCATATATAGAGAGAGAGAGAGATAAAATCATATTCGATTCGTGGAAACTAACCGCTTTTTTTCTTAGTATGTTGCTAGATATTTAGATTCATATCACACCTCTAAAAGAGAAAGATCCCCATTTCATTTCATATCATGGCATAATCTCATGTTAAAGTGGTTTGACACGTAAAAAAAAAGGTCACTAGGAGTATCACAAGATATTTGATTGCATATTTTTCAGTCTCATGGAAAAAAAAAAAAAGGAAAGAGGTCATATGGACATTGAGGATAGTTTGTTAAAAAGGATTTATGATACAATATATATAAAAGTTTGATTTTTAAAGAACTTTATTGATATCATGTGATCTATAAAGTTGATCTCACATAATAAAAAGGCATTTTGTTGTTACTATTGTATTTTTTTACTTTAAATTTAATAATGATGAATCATGTTTTTGTACTAAATAATGACATCATTAAATTATGAATATTGTTGGCATTAAAAAAGACTAACGACCGTTTAAGTCGTTTTCAATCAACTAATGTAGATTCATGGGATGGCAAAAGTTGCAAGCCCCATTATTTTATTAGAAAAAATTATTAATATATGACACTATACATAGAATCGAACCTCAAATCCATAGGTAATCACCTGAATTCTTCCAGACTTTGACAAAAAAAAATCCATATTTTTATCTGAATATAAATATTATTCAAACTTTTAAAACAAAAATAATAATGGTTAAGAGGTTGGTGTCTAACTACCCACCAATATCTATATCCGTACCTATAATGTTACATTTTTTTTTTGTAAACATTGTTTTATTATGACATATCATTATTTTAAATTGTGGTTGATGTTGCAATTGCAAGCATTGATGTTGTTGTGATGCAAATTGCAATTGTTGCAACTTAAAATTATAATATTTTGCATTGACTGTAAAAAGTAATTTTATAATTATTTTAATTATTATTATATCTTTTATTTATAAAATAGCACAACTTTTCATTTGTTTTAAGATTTGGTATATCCCAACAATCCATATGTCCACACCCATTCAACCATTGATACTAAGAAGTTATAATAAAATACTGAAATCTAAATCTTGGTTGTTGTTCTTTTTACAAAATGGTCGAATAAAAAAATACTAATGTTTCGTTGCGGGTAGGTTGCAGCATCTTCGTGTAATTGAAATTCACACTGCAATTACGAGCATGCAACTACAGCCAACGATGCTACAACAATATTGCGACTGCAATTTAGAAGCATGCAACACATATATACAAAACACATGTGCGTATGTATTAATCCATAATCATATCTTTAGTGCAAGATCTTAAGCAAAGATCTTGAGCTTAAGATCTGATCTTTATTAGATCTCCCAATGAAAGAGTTAAAGAGATCTCCACCTTGTAGGACGAGTTCTTGTGAAAAATATCTTAAGATCTGCACATTGTTCAAAAAAGAATAAAATTTTTTCATTTTTTTCTCTCCTTAAGATCTCAAAATGAGATCTACCATTAAAGAAAAAATGAAAAAGATCTTAAGAGATCTTTAATCCTATTTGGCATTATGAGGTCTATCAAAAAGTAAATAGTCTAAGATCTCAATTTAAGATCTACCACTAAAGATGCTCTAACACATGTGCGTATGTATTAATCCATATATATATATATATAATTTTATTATCATAAATTCCTTATAAATTTTAAAATATAAATTAATTAATTTAGTAGTTAAACAATTTAAATTATGATAACAATCAAATCAAAAATTTAAAATTATACATTTAACTAAAAATATAATTTAATTCATAATTTTTCTATTTAATTTCTTTTTTATTTATTATTTTTATATATTGTTTAAATAAAAAATAATTAAATACTTAATATATAATTTGTTTAAAAAATATAAGTAAATTTATAAAAAAAATAATGGTGTGGTGGGTTACCCGTGGATTTTCCCAACCCAATAAAACACAAAAGAGTTGAAAATGAATATTAAAATTTTACAATTAAATATGCCTCCACGGAACACATATGAAAAGAGTCAAATCCATTCATGACCCACCTTGTTGCCATACTTAGCTGTCAATCCAGCTAATTGGGATTTTCAACAATGTAAACAAAGTCTTCACCAATCCAATCAAATTTATAATTTTCATCCATTTACTTTTCACTATATGAATTATTGTATATTTATTTTATTGTTGAAAAAATAATTCCTATATCTTTTATAAAAAAAAACACATCTAATTTTTTTAGAATAAAAAATAAATAAATAAAGGAAATAGTGAGATAGTTTGGGATTTTAAAAACAAAAAGAAATGACAATATTTAAGTAATATTGGTTTATTTTTAAAAAACCTAAGAAAATAATGAGATAGTATGAAATCTTAAATTTAAAAAATATTGTTCTTTTCAAATAATAATAGTTAGTTTAAGATGTTGATGTTGATGCTTAAAAGGATTAAAAAATCTAATTTATTCAATATAATCATTAATAAATATGAATCTCATAAAAATTGTTTTAAATTTTTTGTTTATAGTTAATTGATAGTTTATTAAAATAAAAATAACAAAATTGGACAGTACAAAAAATGCCAATAGAAAAAAATAGTGGGATAGTTTGAATTTTAAAATTAAAAAAATTGTCAGTTTCAAAAAAAATAGTGATTTCTTTTAAAAAA
>PYAF01004164.1:239411-249536 GCA_007407185.1 Glycine tomentella | reverse complement strand
TTGCAATATCATAAAAATTGAATATTACCAAAATATTATATTTTTTAGAATAGAATTTTTTAAATATTACTAATTAAAATATTCAAATAAATTACGTCTAATTATTTTTATTATTTTATTTATAACTTATTTTCCCATAAAAATGGAGATACTGAATTTTTTTCAACGGTGAAAAGTACATGTATTTGAAATTAAAGTCAACCTAAAATTACATATTTTTAATCAAAACCAGTATTATAAATATTATTATATTATTTATCCATGAGTATCTTTTGAAATGAAAGTGAACTATGACTCTGTCTTTAGATAAAAGCATAATTCAAATATCAAAAGCTAAAAAATTATTACACCGGAAAAAAATCATATTCAATATCTCACAGACGAGTCACAGAGTTGGCTCTCTACATAGATAATTTGTCAAATACAAAAAATCATAAAAATATTTTATTATGATGTTGGTAAATAAATAATATAAACTATTTTGCAACAAAGAATACAGTCAACAAATAAAGTACTCTTGCAATGTGTGCGTGTGTGATGACATAAAAATAAACAATAATTTAATTTTATAATATCATAAAAGTTTTATACACCATAAAAGATTTATCAAATAGGCTATTTAAAAATATTATCAATACAATTAATCATATAATTAGTATGATTAATTCATTTAATAAATTTATATATAAATTACTTTCTTCATAAAAAGTGTAAAAAAATTAAATGATGAAAAATACATGTGTTTGAAGTTAATAATGTTATTAAAATAAATAAAAAAATGTTATATTTATTATTCTCATCAAATTATTTTCCCAATGGTATATAATTAATGGAAATGAATTATGACTTTATTAATTCAAATTTCCCTTTCAATGTTACGAATTCAAGAATTTATATATTAAATATAGCTTTATTTGACCATCATTCCTCTTTCTTTTCTTTTTTTTATGCACCATCATTCCTAAATCAAAGAATTAGTTTCTTAATTATGCTCGTAGAGATATTTTATGAAATATATAAAAAAAATTCTATCTTGGAAATTATTTCCTTCCATACATGAAAATATTACGTTTTCATCTAATACTTATAATCTCCGACAATTAAGATATGAAAAGTATCATTGACATATATTTATGTAATGAATGGAGATTTAGAATGCATTTTATTTATGTTGTTAGTGAGTAAATAATAAATTTATTTTTTTAATAAAAATTAATAAATTAAATTTTAATATATTTATTATGCATTTATTTATTATTTTTCAATATACCGTCATACAAAATATTATTTTATAGTGAATATATTAATTAATAGTATTTAAATTTAAGTGTCGAAAAAAATATTTAAAGTTATTTTTCATGTAAAATTCCAATCTTATAATATTTTAATATCAATTACCAGTATTTTATTTATAAAAAATTTAAATTCATTTTATACATGTTCACAATACATGTATATTGTAATAAGAAATAAAAACAGTGCATGTATTTATACAAATTTATTGTTTATTTAATATAAATTTTTTACACAGTACAATGCATGTTATATTCACACAAAAAATGCATGTTTGTATATGAATCTTTTGAGCTGAACTTACATATAATACTATGCTATTTTGGATTTCTTTCACTTGTTTTCTTCTTAAGCAAGCATGGCCGTAATGAGTAGACATACATGTTTATTAATTAATTATCAAGTTGAATTGATTAATTATTTTTAATCGTACTGTATTACATCATATTGGATTCAGTTTGTTTTTTCTATCATCCAATGTTTTAGTAATTGGTTTCATATGTTTTTAGAGAATATGAATGAATAAAGTTAAATTATCTTACCTGAGAATTTTTGCTACCTTTGTATAGTAGTTAAACCTGAAGAAAATACATTACAAAATGTATATTCTTAAGAGAAAAATTACAAAATGTATATTAAGTGTAAGTTTATAAAAATATAGAATAAACTTTATTTGAACAAAGGAAAAACATTCACGAATGTGTTGCAACTATTCATTGCTGTGTGTAAGTTCCCAAGGGAGCCGAGTTTCATGAACATAAAATGAGCCAAAAATTGATTGAGTAGTGCATGGACAATATGTAGGATGTGGTGAATTCTAATATGAAATTCAAAAGTATAGGTTTGGTGAAGTATTAAAATTTACTGTTAAATTTATTAATAAAATAATTAATAGATAAGATTCTTGACTTATTATCGGATAATAGTTTACAATCTTTTTTAATTTTAATTCAATTAAACAAATAACAACTTTCATTAGTAAGTTAACCATTCAATTTCAATTTTAATCTCATGTGACCACTGACCACCACACCCTCCCTCTCATCTTCTCTTCCCCCATTGCCTCCTTCCAATCAATCCACGCAAACCCTAAATTGTTAATCTTAGAGCACTGTTGTGGTAATTCTCGACCACCATATGCGGCGCAGGTAAGGTGTAACACCCCGTGTGCATCCGGTGTATTATCATTAATAATATCAGAATCGCGCTTGAAACGTTAATTCAAGGCAATGCGGAAGCGATTAGACCGTATTTCTTGTTAACATTATGTATGGATTATCAAACATAGCAATACACACACAAATCAATAAGCATCACAAGCATCATATCAATAACATAACACATGCCCCTGCTGATCCATTTTATCACAATATACTCATAGGCAGATAATCCAAATATCTCAGAGTTATATTCAGGAGGAATATCTTTTTCATTACATAATTAAGTTCTGTACAAATATATATCAGTTCCACACCACACACGTGGTGATACAAAAGAATGTCCTCCCTCACACGAGGGCCTATACTCATGTTCAATACATCAGATGGGCAGACACGCCCTACAATCCTCTATAGAGTACAACAAACAACAAACAGCATCCAAGCCAAAATGAGTTATCTAGCTCTCTTCATGTCATCCAAGATGATGCATGCAATGTCTCCATCAGGGCTTCCTGCCCTGAAACTGCTCTTCTCTGCCAGAAGAGTCACCTGCAACATATAATCCCCACACGGGGTGAGATACATATCTCAGCAAGCTCAGGGTCTGGGGAGGTCTCTCCTCCACCCTGGCCCACTCTCTATGACACAAACATCAAGCAGTCACAACAAGTGGCCTCCCAGCCCTCATAACAATATGAGCAAGTCATCTTGCTCTATGTACGGCGTATCATCATCAACGCCTAACCTCAGTGTGAGACCAGAACTCACACCCGTGCCATCCCATCGGGAGCTACCCCTTACGCATGGACGCACGTATATGGTACCTCCGAGAATAGGCAATCAACCGCGACGGGACACACCTATCTCTTGGTCTTAGGGGATCATCATCACCCCGGGATCATCATCACCCATGAGCAAACCAAATTAGGAGGAATAGCCGTCTCCTAGGGAGGTCCATATCTATCTTACTGGCCAGAAGATCTAATAACAGGCATCATACATTTTGCAAGCAGAGATGCACATGCATATCATTATGAGGATGCAACAACCAAATGCATGCATCATGAATATGACCATCACTCCTCCCGGAGTGTGGTGGGGCACAAACAAGCGGGAAATCATCCCCAGGGACCAAGAACTTACCTGACAAAGCCTAGCTCTGCAGTTCTCTCCCTGATCCGTGGCACTCGCCACTGACACCCTCGGTGTCAAGCCCTAACCAAGGAATAAATGCACAGATCACAACCAATCCAAGCAAAGCAGCATACATAGCATAATCAGAAATCCTCTAGCTTAGGGTTCATCATAGCCCAGCACACACTTGGCTCTCACAGACCCTTCTAGGTCCAGTACAGCTTAACACAAGGCTTTAGAGTCATCGCAGACTCCACAAAGCCACAAATCATCAGCTCAAAGCTTTCATCGGCTCAATCAAAGCATCTGAGTCCACACGGACTCTATACGGTTCACATATCATGAGCTCACAGCTCCATCAAGGCTTAGAGTCACTCCCCAGACTCAATGTAAGCCAACATAGAAAGCTCTAAGCTCTGTGCAGTTCAATACCTCAGGACTCAATTATAGCTGGAACAGTCTATGCCTTACTCAAGGCAACGTTTATGTAGCCTCTCAGGCATCTCACAATCACAATCTAAGGCTCTTACATGTCATATAACCATCAGCTAGTGACTCAACACAAGTCACTCATTCATAAGCAGAGCCAAGAATCAAAGTTCACCAAATCTAATTTTAAAAGCTAATCCTTCATCTCTACACAATTCTAAGTAAGTTTCTCTACAGGATCCTGGGCTAATTCTAGCCCCAATTCATATGGGTCACTATTCATAGAAAATCCCAAATCAGAAATTAATCGGTGAAACTCGAGATTCTTACCTCAGAATTGGCAAGGAAGGCCTCTGAATCTCTTCTCCTAGTTCCTGTATCTGAGAAACCCCGCTGTTCCTTGCCTATCTCGAGTTCTACTCTTCCTCTGAAAAGGAACCTCTCAACTCCAAGGTGCAAGAGGTTTGGATGAAGGATTTTGGCTTTCTAGGAGTTTCTCACAAGTTTAATGGCTAATGGAAGTGATTTGGTGAAGAAATAATGGCTAGGGAAGCTTGGGTCACTCAAAAATGGAGGTGGAGGCTCAAGGAAGAAGAAAAACAGTGTTTTCTCTTCAGAATTCGCGAGCCTTCAATTTATAATGGCCTGCACCGACTTGCCGCGCTCCTGGCGCCACTTTGGCGCTGATGGCGCCAGAATCCAGTGCGTCTGGCGCCCTTGGCGCCACTTTGGCGCTCCTGGCGCCAGTTTCCAGCATCTGTGGCGCTCTTGGCGCCACTTTGGCGCTCCTGGCGCCAATTTTCAGCATCTGTGGCGCTGATGGCGCCAAAAATCGTGAAAAAAATAGCTTTCAGCTACAGTGCCACGCTATCAGTGCCAGATTCCACGCTATCAGCGCCAACTACAGTAACTGCTACAGTAATTTTTTTTATTTTTTTTTTACAAAACTTTGGTTATTATATAAGGGGGTTGAGTTCAAGGCGGTAACCTCTTGGTTGACATCAACAACAAAGCTGTTGAAAAGTCGCGCGATGGAGTAGATCTCATATCTAAAAAAACAAGAAAATTGAGAGTTCAAATTTTCATCTTTTTGGTGTGGGAGGAGCACGACATCGTATCGTACCATGCAGGCAAGGTGGAAGAAGGGGCAGCGGAAAGCGGAGGAGGAGGGGGCACGAATTTGTAAACAAAACCCAAAAACCAGAGCAATGAAGAACACCGCCTTCATCATCGGAGCAGTCTGGGTTGGGGAAGGCACAACGGTGGTGGAGAACATGGTTGGCGATGGAGGAGAGGTCTTAGGGTGGATCTGAAAAAAAAAATGACATAGAAAAAAAGATTGAATCAAGGAAGTAGAAGATTAAAAATCAAAGAAAAAAAGAAAAAAACAAAATAAGCTAAGAGTATATATTATTATTATATTTCGGTGAGAAAGACATCGACTTTGCCTCAGCACAAACGGTGAGAAAGACAATTTCGGATTTCAAATATATTATTATTATATTTAAGATTTTTAATATTTTATTTATAAATTATATTTTTAAAAATATCAAGTAACTAACTTGCTATAACCGGTAAAAATTACTTCCAAACCGGTGAGAGAGGAATATTAGTACTTCATATTAGAATTGCCCGACGTAGGAAAGGTTGTTGAAAGTTTTGAAATAAACGTGAAGCTTATGTTGTCTTACTTTCATCTCAAAAGGAGACTGAAAAGAAGTTGAAGAAAGGGCGATATGGTACATGAACATGTAACTTGTTAAAATTGGGAACAGTGGCCAAAATGCCACGAATTTTAAAAAAATTTGGCAAAATGCCACGCGGTCCAAACATTTTGCCAAACTGCCACGACAGCTAATTCGCTGGCCAGCCGGGCGAATAAAGCAATGACACATGGCGACAGGAGGTTGGACGGGCTAGACGGGCAAGCGCCACACGTAGTTCGCTAGTGGGTCCAGCGAACTATGCCACGCTGGCCCACTATTTAAGCAGCATGCGACACGTGGCAGACATGCATAGAAGGTGTAGTGTGAATGTAAACTTCGGAAGACCATAACTTTTGACTGGAATGTCCGATTGAGGCGAAATCGGTGGCCACTTGCTCGAAATTGAGAGGAGAAGCCGCTAGCACATTCCCAAAGGAGACTTGCCCAAAAAATTTTTCCAAAAGAGACCTCTAAGTGCCTCAAAATTGCGATTTAATCTTTGAAGACCTAAAATATTTCGAGCCGGTATTTTATGTCTGTTCACTGGAATGTCCGATGGAAGCGTATTTTATGTCAAAACGCTCGAAATTAAGAGAAGTAATTAGATAAATAAAATACGGCTTGCAATTCACTAATTGAATAGATAAAAAATTAGAAAACAAGAAATTTTTTGGATGTCCGAAGATTAAATTGCAATTTTGAGGTACTTAGAGGCCTCTTTTGGGAAATTTTTTTTGAGCAAGTCCCATTTGGGACTTGCTAGCGGCTTCTCCTCTCAATTTCAAGCGCGTGGCCACCGGTTTCGCCTCAACTGGACATCCCAGTCAAAAGTTATAACCTTCCGAAGTTTACATTCACACTGTGCCTAGAAATTGCCAAGTGTCAAAACCACACGTAATTCGCTGGCCATCAAAGCAAATTATGTCTCCAATCACCGATTGCCACGTGTCCTTCCTGTCCCAAAAAAGTAAATCCGGTCAGCACTTAATTCGCTAACATGTCTAACGAATTACACCTCCATTGCATGTCTGCCACGTGGCGGAAAGGCATGCCACATCAGGTCACCTAATTCGCCCAGATGGCCAGCGAATTTGCCCCGTGGCAGTTCAACAAATTTTATAGACCGCGTGCCATTTTGTGAAATTTTTTTAAATTTCATGGCATTTTGGTCACTGTTGCTTAAAATTGTCTCTCTCTGGGCCCAGTGACCTTCATTAGTAGTTTTGTTTATTTTTTTATTTTTTATTATATCACATATAATCAATTATACCATTACCATAATCAATCATATCATCATCACCATAATTCAATATGACACTAATTTTATCAGAGTTGATATCGGGTTGACCAGATAATCATTTATGCATCTACATTCTAGCAATTTTTAGGTGGTCGTTGAAGAAGGATACTAGTTTGCATTTTTGAGCAATAACTCGAATATGTTTGACTTATAATCGATTATCTCTTAGTGATTTTTGAATTTGCTTTTGGGAGATCTCTGCTGAAGGTATATTTAATTTGTAAAAAGAAAAACTTTTCATCTCAGCTACTTAACAAAATATGTTTTCTTGGTGTGATAAAATGAACAGTTGTTGAATCATTATATTTTATATTTATCTAATTATTTTAATTTAATATTTTCATCTCTTTTATATTATTTTTTATCTCAATCAAATAATCTAATTTTTCACTCTTTTTCATTTCTTACACTTTTAATATTTTTTCATCTTTTCAACTGTCTCTACCGAACATAAGCTTCAATTATTGAATTTTTATGTCATTTCATTTCCTAAATTTATTTGCACATTGGTTTTATATATCAAACTAAAACGTATTATATTAAAAAAAAGCTTAAGCTTTTAATTGGTTTTTTTTATAAATAATAATTTTCCCAGTTTAAATTTCTCTCTTTATATATATTAATTTTAAATACTATTAAACTTACCTAATCGATTGGACTTTGAAGCCTATTTATAGTATATCTTTACTCTCTTTCACAATTATTTTGAGCTAAAATGATTTCTTGCGGGAATTTCACCCACTTTCGCCTCTCTTGTATCTGTTCCAAACGCTCATCCATTCTCACTTTCACCTCCGTTCAGCCCTCCTCCAGTTTTACCCGTTGCCTTCCGATGGAAAACTGTAAAATACATGTCACATACATTATGGTGCACTTGTTGTAATCATTATACCCAATCATCCATCCATCAAAAGTCAAGAATACATCCATCCAATCAAATATTTTGGAAAATTATATCAGCATTCTCTCTTTCTCAGCGTAATTTTAGGCCTTTCACGGTGGAAGATATACCCTTTCATGCATAAAAACTGATACACCTTTTTCGTATATGGAAGACATGAACACTACTTCTCTTTCACGAATAATATACAATGATAATAAATTGAATTTACTAAAAAACAATATATATAATATGATATATAAATATCAAACGACATTAACTCAATTAATTAAAAAATATGTAAATCATTATAAATTTTCTAACATTGTTTCTAATTCTTATCGATAAAAAAATATGATGCATAAATTTAAAATAAGCTAAATTTTGTATAAGTATACTTTTTTAAAGTTCATAATCCAATTGTATGTACATTATGTTATAATCAAGTATTCAAATTAAAATAAAATATAATTTTAGTTTTTATATTTTGAATGAATTCTGTTTTTATTTCTTAAACTTTTATATTGTGTTATTTAGTCACTAAATTTTATAAAATATGTTTCAGTATCAAGACTTATTTGTCACTTTTTATACTTTTTTGATTTTTACACTTTTTTAACTTCAGACGGTAAGAAGAGACTTAAATTTTTATTTTTTTTATAAATTTCAAGAATTAAATTACACAATATGAAAATTTGAAAACTAAGAAAGATTCAAGGAAATTAAAAGGACTACAATTTAAAAACATATTTTGGCCATTCAAATGTAACAGTTTAGAAAAATAATAAAGTTAAGCCTTATTTATAATTTTTTTATCAAAAGAATACTTGAAAAGTGTTATTTATATAAAGTTAACATTTCAGCTTTTTTTTCTTAAGATTTATTGTAACTGGATAGTTATCCGAATCTATCTCAATTCTCACATAAACTTTTTTATTTTTTTGTAACAATAATAGAAAAAGTGTGTGCAAAAGTCTTCTGATTCATAGCGTACGTATCTATACTATGGTTTACCCGGTTAAGACTAATGACCCTTCTTTTCTCTCTCCCTCCAAATAAAACGACAGCGCCGTATGACCTGACCTGACCTCAAAGCCTGCGACAATACAATACATTAGACTAGAGACTAGAGAGAGAGAGAGAGAGAGAGAGAGAGAGAGAGAGCAAAACAACTATACTGTACTATTCTTTTGTGATATATATAACTCCTGCAGCATTTACACTTTGCTTTCATCTCTTTTTTCTATTCTATCTGCTGTGCTGTGCTGAAGCGGGGATGGTCATAATCATGTATTGCGATTTTGAATTTGAGCCACGCTTGGTGGTTCTGCATGCCAAGAGAAGGTTGATGAGTTTGTTTTGGTGGGTCAGAGCATATATAAAGAGGCAAATCAAGGCTCGCTCCAATAACAACACCACCTTCAACTATGACCCTTTTAGTTACTCCCTCAACTTTGACGATGGCAATTTTCGCTTCTTTGTTTCGCCCAACACAACTACTAGTTATCTCGCACCACAACCACAATAGTACTAGTAGAAGATTAATTACTAGGTAGCTAGAGGGTCACTTCACTTGTTTCTCCATTTTCTGTAATTTCTGTCTAGATCGATTTAATAGTTCCTTTTCATGCTTTTGATGTTGTATGTATCAAATGGGAATGTTGGTTTTATTTCTGTTTTCCTACATACCCTACTCTTCTTCTGCTATACTTTGTTTTCTCTGTCTTTCTTGGTCAAAGCTGGCGTCTTTTATTTTCTCTGCTCAATATACTCATTTTACAAACTAGGTCACAGGGAATTATTACTCTTCGAGGAATTTGCAGGGGTCACTGCATAGAACCTTGACATGTTGGAGTGCATGGTTTTGAGAAGCCATCTATATGCATGCTTGAAACTTTGAAAGGAAGGTGGTGGGGAATCCTTTAGATGATTGGAAGAAAAAAACATGATTTAAAAAAAATGTTTCCACATTTTCTCCGAGTGGTGGTAGTCTTCAGGGATGTTTTGTATACATGAAAAAAATAGCTGATATGAAATTAGTAAAAATATGTCAAATAAAAAAAGTGATCTAACTTTAACAATAGTTATGTCAAAGCGAATATAACTTTTAATATAATTGTTTTGTTTAAACTGATGGTTTAAGCTGATTTGCTTACTTTCCACAACAATCTTATAATAAAACCGTACATAAAAAAATGGGTTAAATATGTTTTGATTATATAA
>PYAF01004164.1:211699-230800 GCA_007407185.1 Glycine tomentella | reverse complement strand
TTATTTAATTCTTATAGTTACTCAATCTTTACATTTTAGTCTTATACTTAAAAATTATTGGTTTTAATCTCTCCACATACATGTTTTAATCATTCTATTTTATGTCTCCTTTTGTAAAGACTAAAATAAGTGTAAAAAGTGTATGTTTATAGCGTAAGATTAAAATAAGTAGTTTTTAAGCCTAATAACTAAAAAGTAGAAATTATAGAGTTACGGGGATTTAATTAGTAATTAAACCTAATATTTTTTATACACCAATAATGCGTTTTAATTAAACTTTATTTTACTTCTTTAAAATGCACACTCTCCTTTGGGAGGAATTAAATAAAAAATTATTTACGAAGAGCTTCAAAGACTTATTTAGATAAACTTCTTTAAAAGCACTTTAAAAAAAAATAGATAAACTTTTTTATAAATAAAAATAAGCTCTCTATTAGCTAATTTTTAAAAGTTCACCAATATAACTTCTCTAAAAGATGATATGACATTTACAAATGAACTAATGAAAAACTCATTTTAGTTTATGGAGAAATTTATTTTATTTTTTTCTTTTTATTTTTTTCTTCTAAAAATGTTTCTAGATGATCCAAACAAGGGTAAAAAACAAATAAAGTGATAATGGCCCATTGAAAACCCGAAAGATGAAAAATACATCAGAATTTGGATGTTTGGTATCATGCAGCCCTCCACGTTCTTTGGATACATTTTGTATTTATTTTAAAAATAGTGGATACATTATAAATTTTATATTATTATTTAATTATAAATTATTATATATTATAAATTTATTGAGTTTTATATTAATTAATTAAAGTCATATTTATCACAATTTTTTATTAGTTTATTGTGTAAAATTTTTTACATGTGCAATACATACAGATTTACTCTCTTAATAAAAAAAAGATGATTTTGTAAAAAAATTAAAAATAAAAGGAGTTATAATATTCATATATCTCAAGATGGGGCAAATTAGGATGGAAATAAGAGGAGTGATAGGTAAAAAAAATGGAAAAAAAGTAGAGAAAGAAAACTCTGGATGTGGATGTGACAGGTAAAATATATAAACAAAAGAAAATTAAAGAGAAAATGATGTGAAATTGAGATAAAAGAGAAAATAGGTTGTATTTTCTTAATGATTTTCAGTTGAAAGAAGTATCTCTTGTCCGATTCTTTTAATATTGTGTTTATTATCACTCTTATTTTAAGAAAGAATAATGGAAAAATATAGAAACTCTTATAAGAAAAAGAGATAAGTAAATAAATAATAATAAAGTATATTATAAATTTAAACTCTAATGTTTATAATTCATGTTTCGCATCTTAATTCATTTAAAGTAAGGACACCTTACAATGATATCAATGTTAAATTTATTAGAGTAAAACTTCCTGATCCTTGGATTGGCTTACATGTAGCATATTCATGTTACTAAAGCTTAAAAAATTAGTTCAAAGTAAAAGTTACAAAGAATATATTTTTTAAAAGCACGCTTAGCAGGTAAGAAATGGTAATCCAAACATGTTAGTGGTAAGGTTATATAATTTGTAACTTGCAAAAATTAATAACAAGAATCTCATCGTTGCTGATTTTTGTTTTTCAAGAATTTTCTGCAGTAGAATTGATTTTTGAAGGAGTACTGACAACAGACTCTTTAATATACTTTTTATTATTAATTAGATTATTGAAAATTATGAGTGAAATTTACCTAATAAAAAATAAAATTTATAAAATTTTATTACTATTAATAAATTCTAACTAATAGTAAAAAGAGTGTTCCAAATAGTGTATTAAAAAAATTATATTGCTGCCATTTCTCTTCTTGAAATCATGATATGAGGGCAAAAGGAATTATGTATATTATTTGGTGTGGATTCCTTTTCAATAAATAGTAATAGTATGGAACAAGAACAACTATCACTATTTATTTTTCTGGAAGCAGGATGAATATTGACTTTTCCCAATCAGTAAGCATGCTTAGCTTCCTTCCTTTACAGCATTACAATCCCCCATTCTGTTTATCATTTTAAAAAGCATTAAAATGGTCTATTTTTTTTTTTTCAATCCGGAATTTGTCAAGCATTGACTATTCTCTTTTTAATTATTTTTTTGGCTAATGCTCTTGCCTAGCAGCTTAATGTATATTTAGTTTGATTTTTTATAGTAAAAATTAATAGGTGTTAGTTCAACTCGTATGATTAATTATGTTTATTTACATGTGGTAGATATTCCATTTTCTATTTAGATAATATGTTGTAGGATCTTTTATATTCGAAACTTGTAATTATGCAAAATCTTTACAAATATCATTAGTCACGATTCGTTGTTAAAGATTTTAGCTTGCATATGAATACTTTTACCCACTACCTTTGGTGATTGAGAACTTTTTCTTTTTCCTTTTTTTTAACATGTTAATTTACTAAGCCATTTTTTTTTTTTGGGATCTTAATTAGCATTCATCTCCTCTCATAGATATTTCATACTCACCACCGTAATGTTGAAAATGATATTCGTTCCGTGACAAGCTGTCCGATTGTCGTCAAGAAGGTTGTATTTGTGTCTTTTAATACAGTTTCATTCCACAAATGTTAAACGAAGATAATGTTAAAAAAAATTATAATAACTTAAATATTCTATTTAATTAATTGAACTAAATTTCTCTGTGCTGATTTTGAAAGTAAAATAGAATAATTTATTATTGAGATACATAAAAATGTTACTTCTGATTTTTATATGCACTCTCTGATTTTCTATAAAGTCTTTTTTCTTTTATTTTTTTAACCAATATTTTATGGATACGGGTTAATAAGATGCTTTTTATTTTCTTTAAAATATGCATTATTTGTTTATTAAACACCAGTTTTCCCGAGTGTGTTATTAGCACTTAACAGAGTCTCTGGTCTCTAGCACTACCTTGTTGAATATTTAGTAAAGTTTTAAATCTAAATATCAATATCAATAATTGAATATAGAAGTAACTATTAGAAATGAAGACAAATACTTAGATAGTGTTGTCTTTCTTTTCTTTTTCCCGTCTTTTGATGCAGAGTATATGCATGAATCGTTTACCAAATCTTAATACCTTTCGCTGTCACTACACAAAATTGAGTTATAATGATATAAATTATTCATACCCATGAAATAGGATTTTGCATGATGTAACAATTTCTTTCATTGTAAAAAAAATATTCTCTTCCATTTTGAAACAAACCTTAAAGATGATATATACGTAACATGTGGGATTGAGAAACTAAATTTAAACAACTCAGGTAACTTAGGGCGTTATTTAGTTTCATGGTGGCAACAACTAAACTTAGATATTTAATTATTATTAAATAAATTTGATTTTTGTTTCAAAATCTCAATTTCATTAAAGGTGATAAAAAGTAACTGTTATGTTGGATTGAATCCCCACCCCCCCCCCCCCTCTTAAATTTTATAGTAAATTTGCTTTTAATATGTAAACATCTAACATAATTAAATAAATTTATTTAAAAATTAATTTTAAACAAAATCAATTTTGCTGTGTTTGATTTAACATCTTTCAAAATTGGATTCACAATGATCAAAGATAAAAAAAATTGTAGCTTCTACGTTTTTTAACACGTATGACGTATAATTTTTTACCAACATAAATAAGCACTACCAAAGATAGTGAATAAAATGATACAAATATTCATGAGTAAAAAAAGGACAAATGCTAATTGTGTTCTTAAAATATTAATTAAGAAAATAAAAAAAAGAAAGATTTCGATTAAGTAAAATTATATTGTTTATAACTTTTTATACATTCACCTATGATTTTTATATTAAATATTTTTTCTTTTAATTTCTTAATACTTAAATTAGTTTGTTTATCAAGATAAAAAAAGAAGTAGCAAAGATACTGAAAATCAAATTGATTCAAAATATACATGCTGATCTAAGCACGCACTTGATATAGAGCCTCCGTTTTGAGTAAAGCCGTGTCTTGCGTTGCGAGTTGCGACCATACTAATTAACTCGCATTCCCGAAAATATATGAAGCAACTTCTAGGACTTTTTTTATAGCCAAAATTGTCAGACGAGTAATTAGAGATACGATTCTCTGTCCGTGTAACCACTAGCCACGTTAACCATATTTTTTAGTAAAACCAATTCCAATGGTGTCAATGAAAAAAAGTTGATTAACATAAGAGAGTGTGGTGGTTGGTTATGGTAAAATCCGTATATGAAAATGAAAAGTAAAATTAGTATTTAATTTCATCTAATGACAGCTTAATTACAAGATGCAGTAATCTTACAGTACGATATATTTGGGTAAGTTTCTTTATAAGTATTTTTTTAAAATAAAAAAAATAAAATAAATTTTTTCATAACTAAAAATAAGTTCTTCATTAACTAATTTTTAGAAACTTACCAATATAGTTTCTCTAAAAGATGAGATGACATCTATAAATGAGCTAATAGAAAATTTATTTTAATTTATAAAGAAATTTATTTCATTTTTTTTCTTCCTATTTTTTTTAGAAATATTTCTAGAAAAACTTATGTCCAAATATATCTTTATTAACCTTCTAGTCACAAATCCAAACAAACACCACGTAGGCCCCCTCTAGCCAGTGAGGGTTGTGTTTGATTTGGTGAATGAATGGTCAAGTTGTAGGCTAAGGCTTGCCTCGTTAAGGATTCTAGTTTTGTTTATAACATTAGGATTTTTAGTTTTTTCGATAAGACCTCCTATAACTATCCTAACAAGTTTTAATCACTTGAGTTTGTTATAAAATTTATTTTTAGTCTGAATTTAATTATATTTACAATTCTTCATTCCTTTTTAATGATGTATTCATGTCTTTCAATATCACCCAACTTATGAATTAACCTATTTGATATTATTCTAGTTTAATTGAGTGATTTCAAATCTTTGCACTTTCTGTGTTTAAAAGAATCTTTACACTTTACGTACATTATAATTAAATTCATGTTAATTATCCGCTAGATCAAGAGAGAGGCGAGAAGGCGTGATGCCATTAACAAGTGGTAGTGGATATGTGAACTCTGCTGTACTCTCTTCAAGTCTTTTGTGCGATATGTGACAATGAAACAAATCAATCAATGATATGGTAATAGCAATTCTTTATTTATTTATTTATTTGTTTGTTTGTTTTGGGTTGGGTTATGTTTTTCCCGTAACTGATTCAAAATTGATGAGCGAATGGTGTTAGATTGCGCTGATTGCGCCATCAAAGACATTGGTCCATGTGGGATGATTGTTGTTGAACTGAAATTTGGATTTTGGAGACTTTAAGTAGAAGAGTTTTAAGACAGGGTCCCAAATTTCTTAAAAGCTAACATTATAGTCCAAACGGGTAGGGGGTCCTACACGTCATTCTCATCCACTCATTTACAACGTTGGTTATAAAATGATGTAGGCAAATCTTGTCTAGAACATGGGAAAAAGTTAAAGAAGAATTATGATATGATTTCTTATATTTCTTTCTTATTTGTTTCAATTTCAAATGGTACTTGATAATGCCGTTGGTGTAGGAGGTGTGTCTCCAGGTTTATTGATTTTATTTATTTGAATCTTTGACTCATTTGTTGAAAAAGGTATTTTCATTTTTGAATAAATAATATTATATGAATTGATTTTATATTATTATCCAACATCAGTTCTTCATGTACAGTAAGTTAGTTATATTTCATTATAATTATATGAACTAAGTCATGTTTAAAATAATTTTTACGAGTAATGATATACAAACACTTTTTTTATTATTTTAAATATCTCAATAATATCTTTTATTTCTTTGTATCTCTCTTCCTTTCGCATCAAAAATTTATCATACATTATTTTTTTATTCCCTTTCTAGGTATTAGATAGGGGTTTGAGATATCCATTAAACTTTTTTTAAAAAAAAATTCTAATTAATTGACATGATAGTATATATAATCAAGGAATCTAGTTTTGATTAAATAGTGGGTATGAATTATTATAAATTTTTTATACTAATATTTGTGTGTGTTTTTTTAAAGAATTATTTGTCAGTTAACTTTTCATATATAACCATGAAATATTTTGCAACATTTATACTTTTCATGGATCCATTTCATGCACATACAATTACCTCCATTTTTTTTATCAAACGGTTTATCCCAATACCGATAGTTAATAACTAATTTAACTAATTTTTTGAAGTTTTGGAATCTATTTAAGAAACTGATTTATTTCAACAAATGTTCTTCTATATATAATCAAATTATATTTTAACTATTGTTTTTAAATTAAAATATGAATATAATAATTTTAGATATACGATTTTGGATGGTAAAGTTGTTTCTTCTTCAATGAATATTAAATGTTTTATCTTTTGTTTTGAGTTGTTCCATAATTATTTTTAAATTATATAAGAAATAGGATATATTAATGTTTTCTGGTCCTTTTTTTAACAAATCAAATGCATTCATATACATAATGATAACACAAACATGATCCCAAAGAACACGCGCAGTAAAAAAATTGAAATAAAATGGAAAAGTGGGCACAAATTAATCCGTCTAGATGCAAACAAAATTCAATACATCTGTATATTATTGTTGGATCCTTAAATATGTTAATAAGGATTTAATTCTTAATTATGTATATGAAAAAGGTATTTTATTAGAAGTAAAATTCATTTCAATAATCTAATTGAATGTTTTGATAACGATCCTTGGTTGAATGAATTGAATAAGTAAAGATACTGATTCAAGGATTAATGATTCTATTAGGAATTGAACCGATTTTAATAAAATAATTTTTTAATATTTTAATATAATATCCTAATAATATTGACTAACAAAAAAACATGTGCATAAATTGATAATAATAAAAAGTAAATTTTACTTAAAAGTGTCATAAGTTATAACATATAGCAAATCTAGTACAACATAATATCTAAGTTTACCAATACCAAATAAAATTTAATAACAACTTTAATTAAAGTCTAAGTTCACCGATACCAATTAATTTTTTTTAAGCGAAATTGGTAAAACTAATTAATCCACCAGATTTTATCCATTTTTGACCGGTTCAACGATTTTGAACCGATTTAAAAACTTATCAATTTTAAGAAAACGTTGAATCGGACACGTCATTAATTCCCCATTGAATTGGCTAATCCACACTACTACACAAGACACTTTTAACGTCGTGTCATCTAAGTCGGTTGTTAGAAAACCGACGTTAGAGGTAGGTCAGTAGTAATTTTGTAAATAATTGAATTGATTTTGCATTTAGCTTTCTAAGTTGGTTTTTTGAAATAACCGACTTAGAAAAGACAATTTTTTTTAAAAAAAATTATAAAATTTTCAAAGTCGGTCCTTAAGAAAACTGACGTTGTTTGCTTATCTATTTAACGTCGTTGGAGACAAAGTCGGTTCGGAAACCGACTTTGTATGGTCCAAATAACCGACCTTGAATGCCTATGCTGTAGTAGTGCCAGTTCAGATTTCAAAATCATGATCTAACTTTTACACTTTTACTTAGACAACATTTTTTATTTGAAGGGAAGAACATTTAGGATATTTCATTCCATATCAAATGTTGAATAGAATTGGAAATAGAGTCATAAACTTGACTGCAAGTAATAAATCTTGATGTCCTAGCAAGAGAATGAACAACATGATTATATTGTCTCTTAACAAAACTCACCTTAGATTTGAGATTTGTAAAAAACTTGCTCTACATTTATAAAGGATAACATGCAAGTTGTACGCACCATTTGCAAACATGATTAAAAGACTCAACCACAGTCGGTTTCAAATATAACATTACTGTAACCAAGTTGCAAGATCCATTGAATAGCACAGAGTAATGCCCAGCTTTCAGCTTCTATTGGTGTTGGGATACATTTGAAAATGAAATGTAACGTGCAAATGAAGATGAAATGTTAATCCAGTACATTTATAAAGGTTAAAATGCTAGTTAGTTAGTAAAAATAATGCACGACTTCGATTTATAAATTAGTTTCATATGTCGAAGTTAAATTTAAATCCATTCCTTTAAAACCCTAATAAATAGATGAAAATAATCCCAAAAGTATTTTAGTTGGACTATTTTCATCTATTTGAAATAGATGAAAATAGATGCGTAAAGACTTAGTTCAATCCTCATGGTCATTATTATAAGAAAAAAAAAAGAGTGAAAAAAAATTGCTAGGGAGACGATAAAACTAATAATTAAAGTCTAAGGAGGCAAATATACAGAATACTTATATTGTTAACACTAATTCAGACATTCTTTTTATTTCCTTTGAAAGATAAGCAATTATATGAAATCCAAATACGCACAAATGCATCTCCCTTTAATTGCTACATCCTCCATTAGTAGGTATATTATTAATAGAATTGCACCAATAACGGGCTTTCTGAATTGCAAAGGTAATTTCAGATTTTACTCTGAAGTTGTTGACAATGTAATTCCTAAGATGATGGTTTTTTCGCAGCTTATCTCACTCAAGTCATGGATGTAATAATCTCAATTGCATCAGCGCCTCATGCATTGAAAAACTATAGCCGACTTGTCGCCTTTAAAGTCTTCATGATGAATGCATTAGTGAAGGCTTCTTCCTGGAGCTTCCCAAATCTACATCCACGTACAACACATGAACAAAAAAATAACAAGAAGTTACGGTATTCTGATTATATTTGAAGAATTTATTACTATTTAATAATGATGATACTTTTTTATATATATTCTTCTTATTATTTATATTTAAAATTTGACTTAAAATTTTAAAGGTTTAATTACTTGTTTTAGTATCTGAATTTGGGATATATATTTTTTTAGTCCCTAAAATTTAAAATATTTTTTTTAGTCTCTAAATTTTGAAAATTACAATTTTTAGTTCTTGATATAATAAATTGACATTTTGAGATCGTTTTGAATTGTCTTAAATTAATTTTTATTTTTTAGTCACTTGAATTTATATTTAAAAATTGTCATAAAATATTAAAAAATAGTCACAAAATATTAAAAACCTGTCGTAAAGTATCAATTTGTTATGAGAGACTGAAAAAGTAATTTTTTAAAATTCTTGGACTAAAAAAAATATTTTTAAATTTCAAGAATTGAAAATAATATATATCCTAAATTCAGAGACTAAATCAGTAATTAGGGTAATTTAAAAATACCGATAAAATACACCAGAAATTTGAGAGAAGTTACCTTCCCGACTTTGAAGAATGCCCAGCACCAAACTCCATTTAAACAACAGGATGTTAGCATCAGTCTTCGTTTCTCTCAGTTTTGCCACAAACTTCGCAGGTTCAGAATACAAAACCCGTGTGTCTACAATTACATAATAAGATGCACATGTCACTTGCATGTAAGTAAAATCAAAGTATATTTTTCCAACCAAATTATCAGTAATTACTAAAGGGAAAGAATGCTTTTGCTTTACAAATTGAAAGCTCAAAACAGGAGTAGTTTCCTCTCTTGACATGAGTCAGATATGTTACCATTTAATCCAGCTGTAACAAGAATGTGTGGATAATAATGATACGATCTAACCTTTAAAACACCAATACTCTATTATTGGTGATGTTGTGCCTTGACATTCTCATCCAAAATAACATGCTCTTTAGGAGCTTCAGAGGTTATGTGGATAGGGATGACAAAGTAGGCTAATCCGGTCTGTGGGCTGGTCTAACCCACTAAAAAAGTGGATCGGGTCGGACTGATCCACTTTTACAAAATGGACTAAAAATACTAATCCGTCCCACTTTAAAGTGGGTTAGTGAACCAGTGAGTAGTCCACTTAAAAAATTTAAAAATTATTTTTTTTAAAAAAGGTAAAAAATTATTAAAAAATTTAAATGTAATTATTTATACTAAAAATTAATAATGTACTAATTTAATCTTATAACAATGATTTTTAATATAAAATACATGTCTAATAGAAGCAAAAACAAGCAGGGAATACATGTCTAATAATGATTTTCAATTAGTTCCTAAGTCTTAACAAATTCTTAGAAATTTGCTTCACAATGATGCATGTAATCAAAATATATTTGTACATATAGTATAGCTCATTATTAGGTTCCAAATAAAAATATATTAGGGTTAAAGATTTAAAATCACTCACTTCTTTTTAATCACTCTCCCTTTAAGTCACTTATTTAATTACTTATTAAATATTTTATTATTTTTTTATTGGTGGACTCCTGACCCGATGGACTGACCCTACCCTGGCCTACATTTGACCCACATTTTTGTGGGCCGAGTTGGCCCAGACCGTTTAATGAATGTGGATTTAAAATTTTAACCCAGACTACATTTTTTCATGAGTCCGTTGGGTCAGATCCGTTTTGACATCCTTACCTGCGAGCATGGTGTCATGCACAGATGCACCTTTTGGGTATCAAATATAAGGCGCCTACAATGTTCAACATACGCCTTCCCTTCCAAAGTTCTCTCATAATTGTAATAATCCCCTTTACGTATAGGTGCAGAGACATCCTCCTCCTTAATTCTTCCTCTTATGTCAGCATATAAAGCTTTTTTTCAAATTCCTTAGTTCCTATAAATTAAAAAGAAAATTAGAAATGTTCTGATTGTTTCCAGAACACAAATGTACAGTACCAATGTACTGGATGATTGCTTTATGATCAATTCCAACTCTACTACTTCAAAGATATCAATGGGAAATGATACCTTGAAGTGAACGATCACAGAGAAATACACCAATGGATGTGGGGTGTGTGCTCTGTGTAATTGAAAGAGGGAGAGTCAGAATATGTGTACCTTTTTGGTTGTAATCACTGAATATTTATAAGCACATTACCTTGCAGTTGCTACACGAACTGCCTCTGAGAATATCGGCTTCCGCTCGCGCATCCTCAACTGCCAGCCACGACTCCGTCATGGTCCATGTTCAATGAATTAGTTGAACGCGTTATCTTTAACGTTAACTGGACCTCTCAATTAGGCCCAAATATTATTTCCATAACAAGAACAATTTTCTCCGGTAATCTAAAGAAATTTCCTTGAAAAGTGTCGGTGAGATAGAGCAATAGGATTCCGAAGACACCGTGCAGTCATAGAGCCTTTACGCCTTTATGTTTGTGTATTCTGTTTAAGAATGGATCGTTCCCAAGTCTGTTTGTTCCCATATTGAGAATCGAAAATGCATATATAATCATGTAGATGAGTGAGTCTAGTCAATTACTCAAATTAAACCAATACTCTAAGTAAATTTACACTCGCACAGTGTGCTATACTATAATGCAGTGATAGCGAAAGACAGGATTCGCACCGGACATGATGGAATCGATGTAGGCATTCTCCTGGCGGAGGTGTGAGAGCACCTCGGGATCAGTGCGGGAATCGTCCCGGAGCCAGTAGTAGTTGTCGATTCTCACGTCGCCGAACATTTCCGTCGTGTGCTCCACCTTCTTCGCCACCGGAGCCTCGGACTGCGGCGGCGAATTCATCGGGCAGAAGGAGGAATTGGAGATGACTTTACCTTGTGTTTGTTTGGATGAACAAGTATTTTAATTGGCACTCGCTAAAGTGATGTATCTGTTTGGATATTTAATTCCAGAATTGCTCAATCCTTTCTTGAAATCGGGAATTTAAAATTCCAGTAGAATAGAATAGGTGGAGGTGGAAGATAGCATGGGTTGGCTTGGATTTCTTCAATTTGAATAGCTTGCCATTTTAGATTCTTTGGCGGCAACGACTATTTTTTCCAAGGTACTTGGACTATTTTCTATGCATATTGTTAATTGGTGTTACTAGGACATTAATTAAGAAATAAAAAAAAATATATAATTTTTTTTTTATTTTTCAATAAAAAGATTTTGACTATTTAGCATATTTCATTTTTTATTTATTTATATACGTCTCTTCAAATTCTCAAATATACTGCTGATGCCTCTTCATTGTCTTTTACTTTGTCTTCATATGTGATATGTGATTAGAGCATCTTCAATGCAAGGAACCCAATTGGGTTCCTTAAGCAACTTTTTGTGGTCCCGCAGTGCCATGTTAATTCTAAGCAACTCATCCAATATTTTGTTCTAATACAAGAAACCATAAGGAACTCAAAAAAATCCACATATTTATATTTTTTTAATAAAACTTAATTTTTTTTTCAATTTTCATAAATATAAATTAAAATAAATAAAATGAAATGCGTAACAATATAAAACAAAATTTTACATAATAATAAATAATTAAACATAATGACATGGAAATAAATAAAAAACCTAAATCTCGAAAAAAATTACATAAATTTAGTTATTGTTATTTTCGTTTTCGAAACATTCCCAAATATGCTCAACTAAATCTGTTTGAAGTTGTCGGTGTTTTTGTTTATCGTGAACCTCTGCTCTCCTTTGAAGGTATGTTGATCTGATACTAGGGTGAGCACCTGAAGATACTTCGAATGTTGACGTGTTGTTACCTACATTATCGTAATCAATATTACTTTGATATGTGTCATGTTCGTTCTCGACAATCATGTTATGCAATATGATACATGCATAGATGATATTTTTCATTTTAGCAATATCCCGAAAACGTGACGGACCACGTATAATTGTGAATCGAGATTGGAGCACTTCGAACGCCCGTTCTACATCTTTTCTTGTCGATTCTTGCCGTTGAGCAAATAATTTTCGCTTTTCCCCTTGTGGCATTGAGATGGTCTTCACAAATGTAGCAAAGTCTGGATAAATACCATCGGCTAAATAGTATCCCATATTATATTGGGTTCTATTCACTGTGTATTGCACTACGGGAGCACGTGCCGACAAAACTTCATCAAACACATTAGATCCATTTAACACAGTAATGTCATTATTTGAACCCGCGGTACCAAAAAATGCATGTCAAATCCACAAGTCTTGTGATGTAATGGCTTCAAGAATGATTGTTGGGTTGCGATGATCACCTCGACAAAATTGATCTTTCCATGCAACAGGACAATTTTTTCATTCCCAGTGCATACAATCAATAGAACCTAACATACCTGGGAATCCGCGTGCCGCTCCCAGTTGTAGTAGTCGTTCGGTGTCTTCGTTACTTGGTCTCCTCAAGTACTGATTCCCAAATATGGTGCAGATGCCTGATACAAATCGCTCCAAGCATTCCACCACAGTTATTTCACCAATTTGAACATATTCGTCCACGCTGTCAGCAGGTGAGCTATAAGCCAAAATACGAAGTGCAGCTGTGCACTTTTGTAATGGAGATAGTCCTCTTCAACCCAGTGCATCGAACCTCGCTTGAAAGTACTCATCATGATTGCTGAGCCCATCTACAATACGAAGAAACACATGCCTTCGCATACGAAATCTTCGTCGGAACTGAACCTCTATGTACACAGGATTTACTGAGAAGTAGTCATTGAACAATCGATCATGACCTTCTTCACGATTTCGATGTACCACTCTTTTTTGCCTACGCCCGACGGTGTTGCCATGTAGTTGTTGTTGGCTCTAAAGTATCAACCTAATGAATTCTTCGTCAGTGTTGTCTTCCAATTCCTCATTTATCACTTGATCTAGAATTTGATCTAAATCACTGTTTGGATCCATTATATGGTATTTGAAGTGTTTGAAATGAGAGATATTTTGCGTAATTTGTATGAGAACATGTGAAAATGATGAAATATTAGACATTTATATAGCTTCATTTCCAACGGCTAGTTTTATAACGGCTAGTTTCCAATGACTAGTTTTATAACGGCTAGTTTCCAACGGCTAGTTTTATAACGGCTAGTTTTCAACGGCTAGTTTCCAACGACTACTTTTCAACGGCTAGTTTCTAACAACTTGTTTCATAAAATAAAATTTTCAATATAACATACAACAAGGACCTACATTGTTAATAACTGCATACAAAGTAACTGAATAACAACTAATTCGAACATATGGACTAAACTTTAATTAAAACAACTTCTTCCTAATATGGTCACAATACTTTTCGTGGTCTTCGCGTTGTTTGTCTGACATGTTGGATGTATCCTTCATGAGGATTTCATACTGCATACGCCTTTCTTGTTCCTCATTTAACTGAATGAGTTTTAATGTGTTTGCATTCTTCTCATTCATTACACTTTCTATACCAGATAAATCGATATTGCTAGAAGCTTCAGCTCACTCTTTTCCGGAAGCTTCTCCACCACCCACGCTCTGTCTTCTCTTCTTCTTCTCCATTCCCATGCTTCTCTTTTCTCCACCTTCCGCGCCCTCTCTTCTTCTTCTCCATTTCGAAATTTCTGGTCCCTCGAAGCCCCTCTCCGCGACGTCCACTGGTCTCCCTCTACGGCTTCTCCTTTCCCTCACCTCGCCCACGGCCTCTCCGCCAAAACCCTTACCTCACGCTACACCCTCGACCCTTACCTCGCCTCTCGCCATAGCCGCCGCTGCCGTTGACGAAATCGCCGTTGCCGTCGCCATTGGTGTCCTCGTCTTCCTCGACCAAGGTAGTTTACTTTCCCTCTTTATTTGCCTGTGGTGGTTGAGTTTTTAATATTATTTTATTGTGTAACATGCGGTCCTTATATAAGGAACCCATCCTCTTTCTTCAACTTTTGGTTCCGCCACGTAGGATTGCTTCAACGCTGTGTTTTTCTAAGATACAGGTTCTTCCCGTTAAGGAGCTCTCCAAACTCCTGCGTTGGAGTTGCTCTTAGTAATAGCGGGCCAAAGTTAAGTAAGTAGAAAAGCCTACACCCCCCTTAAGCCACAAATCCTTTTCCCATTCACTGACAACTCGCGGAGCACATAGTAAGTGCATTTATTCCCTTCTCTTCACCTATGTATACTGCATTCATTGTTGCCAATGATCTCTAAATTTCCATTTCCCGAGGCTTTAGAGGAAATTATTATTGGGTAAATAGTCACTTCAATACCTGAATTTGTAATTTGCTAACACTTTAATACTTGAAAGATGAAAAAAATAAAATTTTATTCTTAAATTTACAAAAAATGCAACAATTTAGTCCAAATGTTAAATATCTCCGTCAAAGCAAACATAATGTTCTAAGTGACATTTGTAAACAAATTTGTCAGCAAAAATTTTCCTATGTGTGTTGCTAACTCTGGTGATGAGTAGGATGAATTGATTTGTCACTAAAATTTTGATGGACTAATTTGTGAGTTGGGAGAAATGTTAATTTTTTTACAACAAGCAATGTAGCCATTGAAACCCAACAACTATTATTGTTTTACCCCTTTCTTCTTTGTCCTTACTATGCTTTCATGTTTCCCTTTCCACAACCATGGACCACCACCGTCGGATGCAATTTCTGGCGGTGACTTTTTTCCAATGACATTTTGTTTCCCCTTTCATCCTTTCATTCCTTTTTCTTTCACCTCTGCACCCTCTTTCGATCTCCGACATCTCCACTAGTGAGTTAAATGTTTGGATCTCCTTACCCCAAAAAAGAACATCAAAATCATAACAACAACAACAACAACAACAATCATAAATCCAGCAAGAACTATCACTCCAAATTAATCTTCCCTTCCACCACCACCTAACCCCAAATCGTCTCCTTCAATCGCTACACAAGAGTGGGAGAACACGTCGGCGAGAGTGTGATGACAAGGTTCCTTTCCCATTTCAAGCGTGACGACGGTGAACCTTCTCCAACGTGCAATGTTGAGTTCACGATTCCAAATTTAAAAATATGTAGAGTGTTGAGGTTTTGTTTTATTTCAGTGGAGTGAGAAGAGAGAACTATGTGCATGAGTGAGAACGGAATTGGTCCATCAAAATTCTTGATGATGTTTTAGTCCATTCGAGTCAGCAATGCACATGATAATTTTTTCACTATAAAAAAGGTTTAACAACGTCATGTAAACTTAACTTGGACCGTTTGGGTTAGCAGAAATATTTGATAATGAAATGAATTTGTTGCACTTTTTAAAAATTGAAAGACAAAATTTTATTTTTCGATAATTTAAAGACCCAAGTGAGATTTTGCAAATTTAAGGACTAAATTAATTTTGCATAAATTTTGAATCATTTTGAAGCGTAGGGAAACATTTATGAATTAGGCTCGTTGTTGGGGATTTATTAATCGACATGGCTTTGCAGATTTTCTGATTTTGTAAAATTTCTACATTTAGTTAGTAGATTAGATTATTTAATTACTTTGTATTTATAACAAAAAAAATATTTACTTTGTATTTTATTTTAGAGAACTAAATGTTAATCTTAAAATTCTAATCCCACGATTACGTTCGTGTATTAGTAAGTCATATTCAGTTTAGGCTTTTAGTATTTTATCTAGGTTGACGTCCGAGTAATAATAGAATGATAGTTACATCTTAGAAAGTTGTGTAGTAGTGTAAAATAGTAAAAATATCTAGAAAAGTTATTTATTTTAAATCATTAGTAAACTCTAAATAATTAATAATAATTATGATTTTTTTGAGAATTAATTAAGACAATTTTTGTTAATTAACTAGTATACCCCTTGAGTACGGACTGTAGTGTAGACAGTTAAACAAATAGTTTTAAAGGCAATAATGTTTATAAAAATTATAATTAGCCTATTTTAATTTATTTTAAAGAGAAATTTTTTTTTGAAAAATTAAATTTATTTGAAAAAATAATTTATCAGCTAATTAATGATTCTTTAAGCAAAATAATTGTTGTACCTAATCAATGAGTAAACTACACTAATGATATCTGAGATTTCATAAAATTATAAAATCTCTTTTTCTTTTTAACATTTACAACAATTTTTCTCATAGGATATACAATTTAATGTTTTTTAAACAATTAAGTGAGACTAGTATATTGTAAAAGAAAAATTAATGTAATATTTTTCAAACAATGGAGAAGGATTAGTGTTGGGTAGAAAAATAGGAAAAATATATTCTTTAATTTCATGAAAATCTAAAAAATGGTTATTATAAATTTCTCTTAGAGTATGTTTGGATGAGACAATTTAAAATTCTAAAGAATTTTAAATTTTAATAATTTCAAATGCTTCAATTGAAATTCTTTCATTTTCAAAATTTTGTGTTTGGATAAAGAAATTAAATTTCTTCATTTTCAAAATTTTGTCTGATTCAGAATTCGATTCACCTCAAAGTCAGCGATCTTCACCTGTTTCTGCGAGTTTATTAGCAGATTCGAGGGTTTGATATCCTTGTGCACGATGTGCGACCAGTGCAGGTACGCCAACCCGTGCAGAATCTAGCGAGACAGATTTGCTAGTTGCTACTCCTTCAGGATGTATTTCCCCTCCAAAGACCCTCCGCCCATGAACTCCAGCAGCACCTGAGTTTCGTTGTTCTGATCATACATCTCATGACACTTCACCACGTTCGGATCTTCCTCGTCATAGAGGATCTGGATTTCCTGGTGGATTTGCTGCCACATTGACTCCTTGTGGTGATCGTATATCACCTTCAGCGCGTACACACGCCCGCTGGTACAGTGGATAACCTAGTACTCCGTCTCGCCGCTCCCACTCACAAAGCGGTTCAACCTCTCCAACTCTGACAACGGGATCACCTGCTGCGCCGCCGTCGCAGTAGCCGTCGACGGGGGCAGAGGAAGCGGCACCGCCAAGTTGATGTTTCGCTGTGATAGCAAGAGTGTCAGGTCCTTGTGACGATGCTGGGGACGTTGCTCCTTGTTGGTGGTGGGGGTAGTATTGAGAATTTCAATTTCTCCCGTTTTAGAAGGAAATTAAAATTACACATTTTTAGTTGTTTAAAATTTCAAAAATTTAAATTCTTCATATAAAAACATCCAAACAATGAATTTTAGATTAAATAATTTTAAATTCTCTAATAAATTATTTTTCTCAATTAAAATTCTCTATCCAAACACACTTTTAATATATAAATGTAAAAGTCATGAACTTTTTTCCAGAGACTCACAAAAATATATAAAAGGGCGTGGTAAAATTAGTTGGCCCAAAACTATTCCAAAAATTTAATCTATTTTTTTTTCCTAATTAATCATTTAAAATTATTTTTAGCATCTAATAATCATTAAGTATTATAATATTTTTCTATGGTCTACTAACCAATATGGGATAGTTAAAAGCTAATAAATAATTATTTTAATAGATTTCGTAAAAAATTTAAATAAAAAAGTTTAATTTCCTCTCAATAAGTTCAAGCCATCACCTAACCTCCTCCTATTCACTTTCTTCTTTCCAATGTATTGACAGAAATTTATTGAAAATAATAAAATTGTATTATCTCACACCTTATATAATGTATTATCTCATTTCATATTTCATCTTACATTAATTTTGCCTAATTATTCGAGCTTCTGAGGCAAATCAAATCTTTTAAGGTCATGAGCATGTTAAGAGTGCATGGTGAATTGTCTTAAGTGCCTGTCCACACATTGGACAAATGATATCCACGTCATCCTTAGTTTCTCCTTTGCAATTTCTCCTTCACCAATACAATTTCATTGCAGGCTCTCCTTTCCCAGTTTCATCCACGTCACATTTTCTCTCTCCAAAAAAGTGTTGGCATACTATTTTAATTGATAAAAATATAGTGACATAGAACAATGTTTATCCAAGTCATAAAAAAGTTAAACTCTTCTTAGGATTTCTAATTTTTTTTGGGTCACCAGATTTCTAAATTTAATATTGTTAATAAAAATGGGCAATGAATAAGTTATCCTCTTAATCGGATCCACCCAATTCAACATGAATTAGTTAGGATCTAATGTGACTCCAAATACCAAGGATCTAAGATAAAACGAAAATATTGTGGCGTATAGAAGAATTGTTTTGTTAACCCCGAATCCAGTTTAACACTAATTCAGACATTTTTTTTTTAAGACAAGCAATAATACCAAATCCAAACACACACAAATGCACCATCCTTAATTGCCACATCCTCCATTAGTAGGATATTACTAATAGAATTGCGCTAATGACATGCTTTCTGAATTGCAAAGGTAATTTCAGATTTTTTTCTTAAGTTGTTGGCAATGTAATTCCTAAGATGATGGTATTTACGCAGATGATCTCACTCAATTCTCAATTATCAATTGCATCTGCGCCTCACGAATTTGAAAGACTAAAGCCGACTACTCATGTTTAGAGTCTTCATGATGTATGCATAAGTGAAGGCATCTTCCTGGA
>PYAF01004164.1:172007-211599 GCA_007407185.1 Glycine tomentella | reverse complement strand
TTTTTTTTTTTTTTTTTTTAAGAAAGAGTGAATATCTTCTTATTCCTTCAATTTAGAGACAAACTCAAAGAAGACTTGAATTCAGTTTGGATGAACTTTTCAATGATAATTTATATATAAAAAAAAGGCTAAATATATAATTTTTTATGTGTTAAACTTAACTTGTATATTTTAACTTTTTTTAAAATTCTCTTCTCTAACTTCTTCAAATGTTAAGGGGCCGTTTGGTTTTAGAAAACATTTTTTATTTTCCTTTTCTATTTAACTATTTTTACTTACAAAAATTTACCATATTTTTACTTCATTGCCTATTTACAATTTTTTGCATAAGAAACAATAAAATCAATTTTTTATTGTTTTCTGTTTTAGTTTTTGAGTTCATTGTTTCGTATACTTTAAAAAAAAGGAAATAACAAAAAATAAGATAGTTTTGTAATTAAAAATAAAAGTAGAAAACATTTTCTCAATCGAAATGGTCTCTCCTCACGAGTTTATTCATTTTACCTTTTCCTACAAATGTTTGTTGAGATGTTTACCAAACTAGCTCCTGTTCTACATTTCAAAAACTGGGAAACAACTTTGGAGCTGGTTCGTACAAGGACACATAGTTTTAAAAATTGGATCGATCATTAATCTCGTCAAGACACTGAATTGATGAGTCACACTTTGAACTAGTGGATCAGTATTTGAACCACACCAACCGATATAAGAACATAAAACATAAGCATATGTATTAATATGTATTAATTGTGTTATTAATCATAAAAGTTTGGTGATAAGTTGATCTATTTTGGTTAATTTTTTTTAGTGTACCATACTTTCTGTATTTTATTAAATTTTACCTTTTCTAAAAAAATAATTAATTTTGATTCAACGGGTTCAACCAAACCGATTAACTAGCCCAACCACACCGGATCACCGGTTCAATCATTAAACCGGCAGGTCACATCGGTTGATTTGATGATTAAACTGACCCAGCAAGACCTCAGGTTCGTGGTCAAACCGGCCGGCAGATTCTTCATATTCCTTTAAGAAAATAGTTTACCATTGTCCTAAACTCATCGATGCAATAGATAAGCAAGCCACTTAAATTTAATAAATTAAATTACTTATCAAATTCCATATATTAAATTTAAGTCCATGTTTTTTGAGAGTGACATCTTAATATACACTATCACAAACACAATGCTTCACATGACTTCCCTTCTACTAATATCTATATCTTTATTTATCTTAAATATATATTACTTAACGGATATCCATTGTACCAGCATAACATGAAAGTTTGTAAGACAAAAATGTAAAGGAAGGGGGTGGATTAACGTTACGTTGAACGTATAAGTTATGCAAATACACACTTTTGAATTGTCAGATCATATTAAATTAATAAAATTTGTTTTGACTCAAATAATTTATCTTTATAATTTTCTTAATTTTAATTTTTTTATCTCTAATTTATTTTTACCTTATAAAATATTTTCACATTATTAACAATGAAATCTTCTGTTATATTTTCTTTCTTTTAATATACCTGTTTCTAACATTGTTTATTAAAGATGAGCATTTTTGTTATTAATATTTATATTTTAAAATTTGACTTAAATTATAATACCGGTAGCAAACATGAGAAATCTGAGAGTAAATAATACCTTCCCGACTTGGAAAAATGTCCAGCACCAAGCTCGCATTTAAACAGCAGTATGTTATCATCAGTCTTCATATCCCTCAGTTTAGCCACAAACTTCGCAGGTTCTGAATACAAAACCCGTGGGTCTACAGCATGCGCAAGCAGATAATATCATAAATAAGATGCACATGTCACATGTAAAATCAAAGTATATCTTTCAAGCCAAATTATCAGTAATCACCACACGAGAAGAATGCTCTGGCTTTAAATATTAAAGTTCAAAACAGGAACAGTTTAGTGACATGAACCACATGTGCTTACCATTTAATCCTGCTGTAACAAGAATGTGTGGATAATTCTGTGCCTTCACCTGTAGAAAATGAGAGGGTTTAAAAATAATGATTCCTAAAACTCATTTCATGCAGAAGAAAATAAAAATTATGCTCGGACTGAAAAATAAATGATAGCCAATGAAAGAATACAAGGCATCAAACACAGCCATAAGGTTCTCACGTTATCAACGGGGGAATATGATTTCATGTAGAAGTAGAATTCCTCCTTTCTAGGATCACCCCATTCCTGCAGTAACACAACAAAAAAATCTCATTTGTAAAAAAGAAAAACAAGAAAAATCATATCATAGACAATCTGTGGACTAGCTTGAATAATGAAATTCAAGAATTTTGATAGCACATATGAAGCCAAGACGTGCACAAGTATAATAATCTTTGAAGAATATTGATGGCTATATAATGTCTCTTATTACTATCAGTCTAAATAAAAGGGCTTTTAAAAAAAATTTATCAGTTTAAAAGGCAAATGAATGGTATGAGAATTTAAAAATAAAATCTTCTTATTCATAATCTGAGACATTTTATGACAAATAATATGAAAAAGAATGTCAAAACAGTTTCACTGGCTTAAAGACCCCAGAAAAAGAAAGAAAAAAAAACAGAAAACACACACGCAGAGGGACTGAGGGACATCATGCAATGACCATGCATAAATCAAATTAGGAACACAGTATTTCAGAGATAAAAGTAAAAGCCAGGGTCCGGCTAAAGCCACACAAAAAATGGAAAAAAAAAAAAATAGAGTGCACATGGTTGAACAAGATTAGAGTATACTATGAGAAACAAATATGTAGAAGTAATTTCTCTAAGACATGGCTTGGCTAGACAAATTCATCCATTTTAGCAAGGAAACAAGTCCAGCTAAATCAGATTTCCAGAATCCAATTAACCAGTATTCAAACGTTTTCAGATATTCATATGGAAAGAGAGAATAAGAGAAAGAAAATTACCTCCCATTCTGAGGTAGTGAGAGGAATAGTTGGATCAAGCATTGTTGTTACAACATCCACAAAAGGTACTCCAGCAACAGCAGCCTTGAATAAATCTGGTCTCATATTAAGAACTGCACCAATTAGCAAACCACCAGCACTTCTTCCTTCAATACACAGTTTTTCCTTAGAACAGAATTTTTTTTCAATCAAATACTCAGCACATGCAATGAAATCAGTGAAAGTGTTCTTTTTCTTCAACAGCTTCCCATTTTCATACCACTGCCTTCCCATTTCACCACCTCCACGTATATGAGCTATTGCATATATAAAACCCCGATCTAACAATGAAAGCCTTGCTGATTTGAAACTAGGATCTACGCATATCTGTTGACAATGTGAGGTCCACTTAATTATTCATTCTAGAAGAAATGGAAGAAGACGTTCAAAGGTGTAAAGACCAGATTCCTAAATGGGAAAAATCAGCAACCAAAGGAACAAACAGGATAACAAATAGTGCCCACTGCTCATATACAAGAGGGAACATAAAAGTAAACAGCAATCTTTACATACTGAATAATTAATGGCACAAAGGAATCACAAACCTATTGCTGAAGCAGTCAATAAATTAAAAAGGAACATAAATAAGGATGTTCTGCATAAAAGCATCTTGCACTCACTAAAATTGTACAAGACAGATCAGACTGTATCTTATTTCTGGTAAGAAAAAAAATGAGCGTTTAGTGGCGGAAAAAGGGACAAAATGTTCAATTATATTTAAAAGTACAACATTTACTTTCAAGTACTAAGCATTAAAGACCGATTGAGAAACAGTAACAACTTTCATACATCATCCAGTTTTCAATACAAATCAAAGCATTGGATTCAGGATTGGTATTCTTGTATGCAGTTCAATTAATTTCTATTCTTTTACCTCATACGATCCATATCCATAGAGTAGTAATGGATCTGATCCATCTAGTTTCACAAGATCTTTTCGGTAAACAATTGATATGGGAATCAAAGTTCCATCCGAAGAAGGTGCCCACTGCCTTTCGGTGACATAACGTGTTGCATCAAAACCTCCCAGAACCTGAGTAAAATAGGACCAATACAGGAACAGAGAATAATTAAACAAGATCAAATAAAATGAAGAAAACCTATAATAATAATGATAACAACAATAGAGGCATGATTACCTTAACTATTCCCATTAGTAACAAACACATTTTCAGACCTAGCTTTATCACGCATGTTCACCCTACTTATCACATAAAGAAAACTAAAAACTACGTACCCCATTGCCCGGAGGCTCCACGCTATGCGCAGGTTAGGGGAAGGGATATTATATACAGCCTTACCCTTGCATATGCAAAGAGACTGTTTCCGGATTCGAACCCATGATCAACAAGTCACCAAGACACAACTTTAACGCTATGTCAGGGCTCACCCTCACCCTACTTATCACATGATTCATTTCATTAACAAATAACCCATTCTATTTCATAAGATGGAATTTGGAACTACTTTGCACATTCCTAATACCATGAAATGAATAGCCTCTTTGCATATGCAAGGGTAAGACTAAGTATACTGACCATCCCCCATGCCCTTGCATAGTGAGGAGCCTTCTTGCTCAAGGGTACGTTAGTTTTGTTACTTTAATCCTTATTTGACAGCAATCAGGTAATTTGGTCCTTAACATTGTGGATCAAATTGACTTACGTATACCAAGTTAGGACCAAATTGACTATTATGCACCAAAGTCAGAAACCAAAATGACTGATAGATGTCAACGTTAAGGATTAAAATGGTGGAATCTAATGTTAGGGACTGAAATGACTGATCATTGCCAATTTAAAGGACTGGAATTTCTTTTTTGTAAATTTAGTGTTTAGGGACTAGAATGAATGTTGATTATAATTTTAGGAACTAATTTGATGTATTATTCCAAAATATTGGTAGGTCAACCCTCATCATAGCTTTCACCAAGAGTTTCATTCCATTTTTCACAACTTAAATTTTATGTCAAAATTGAAATTTAAGCATTTCATATGCTGTCTTTCAAAACCGTCAAAAGTCAGTAAATTCTTTGAGAAAAATCCAGAAGATAATAACAACTAAAATATGAAATAAAATAGTCACTTGTGAAATTATGGATGCCAGTCAGCAAAACAAAACATAGCGGAGGTCAAATTTATGTGATACCAGAAACAAGCACTTCAACAAAAGAGAATAGTAAGCCTTGCAGAGAACCAAGAGATATATATAACAAATTATTAAGACAAAAGAAATACCAGATGTGAAATTGAGATATCATAGAAGTTTAACTGCCCGTTTAACTTACCGGGTCAATCTTCTTCAAAACAGAAATGCCTGCCTTCATATCATAATCATATACTGAGGAAGGAGTCCTCAATGAGCTATACGAAAACCGTAAAATACTTGATGAAAACTCTGAATCTGAGGATTCTGCTGAGTATACAGGATCAACAAAACTAACCGCCTGACCACTTTCAAGGCTCCTTAGTGGTTCACCAATTGGTGGAAGGTGATAAACTATTATTTTTGGTAGACCATTTTCTCTCTCATATGCTACTAGATGATCACTAAAAAGTTGTATCTCCTGAATTTTAACACTAAAGAAAATTCCATGTAAGTTTTGATGAAATAGAAAGACACAAGCTCCGAGAATTTCTATTGTTTACATTTTATTCATTCAATGATTTTATATGTTGAGGGATGATAAGAATCATCACATAAATATAATGTGACAGCAAATTAGTTCACTATAAACTGCAATGGAATCTAATATCGTGTCAAGGAACAGCTCATCAAAGTTTATTTGAAAGGTGGCCAAAGACAGTTTTTTACATATCAAATAGTAATTAAGAGAACAAAGACCAGACAGACAGAGAAAGAAAATTCCATGAGCAGAACACGATTACATACAAAGCATCTTAGAAAATATGCCTTCTATTAGAAATTTAGAATGCAGTCTTGACTACAACTAATACATGGATTTTAAAAATGAAACACTACCTAGCATAAGAACAATTCATCATGTTCCAGTAACCAAACCAAAAAGCGGGAAATCAGCAATTAATGACCGCATTGTTCAGAAAGCTTTCACTGATATTTAATATTTTACATCCTTGAACACAATACCTAGTAGCCGACACATTCACAAGGCAAGTCATTATATAATTTATTCAAGATTATGGCCCAAAATAAACGAAACAACTGAGCAATGATACAGAAATTGTGTTACCTTTCCCTGTGAGGAATAAGAACTGTAGTTGAAGAGATGTTATTGACAGCACAAACTACAACCTCTGAATTGAAAAACTGATCACTTCTCCTCTTAATAAAGAAATGATCTCCACGATGGCTGACAGTTGTGTCAATACCTTCAACACGTGGTGTCAGAACTTTAAGACCCTCTTCAGGCTTAGAAACATCCAGATAAAAATTGAACCTTGTATTTTTACTCTCTGATGCAACAAACAAATATTTCTTGCTCTCAGAAGCTTGAAGATCGAGAGAAAACATATCATCCTTTTCCACATAAAGACAAGTATCCTTTGATTGTTCTGTTCCCAGCACATGAAACCATGCCTGTATTACTTGAGATGTCAGCGTAACAAGTAGCAATTAACAAGTGTAATAATGATTTAGAGATGAGACCAACAAAAAAAAAGGAAATTGATTATGGCACAACATGTCAAAGTAAATAATGTACGTATATTCAAATACCATCTTGGAGCAAGGATTGGACACACATGTTTCAGATTTGGAAGAAAAAAACGATTATGCGGTATGGTTTCTTCTGATTTGTTGAGTTTTTACCGCTGTTTTCTAAACTTATCTAGTTACTATAACTGTTATTATTTTAAAAAAAAAACAAAAAAAAAACATTTTTTCCCTTTAAAAGCACAAAAAATTGAGCCCTTAATTAATCAGAACTTAGCATCTAGCTATGAATTAAGAGGAAAACATTCAGTAACACTGCCACATTGAATCACAATATCTCACAGTAAACCGCAAATCTCATAATCCTCTTTTCAGCATCTTTATCTGGCTAAACTTCAAATTCAATTTGGTCAATTTGCTCTTAGTCAGATTGAACTTCAAAACGCCCATCCAACGGGTTTGGAGTTTGGGCACATGAGAATTTGGTTGAGTTGGAGCTAAGATGGTCTAAACGTGTGAGAATAAGACTAATAGAGCTCCAGTTATAAGTGTTTATAAGATGTAGGATTGCTTAACAATTAAAGGTAAAGGTAGACTAAGAAAGATTGAGTGAAATCATTAAAAGTGATCTTTAATTAAATGGTCTTGCTGAAGAAGTGGGGAAAGTTTTGGTTGTTGCTGCTGTTGTTGAAAAAAGAAGTATCATTAGAACCAAATAGGTCAATACTGAGTCCAAAGGAGTATGTCCCACCTTGTCAGGCCTGAGAATCTCATCCATTGTAACATAAACCAAAGCATTGTCACCAGCCCATTCAAGGTATGATGTTACACCAACAAGAGGCTCTCCAATAGTAGCTTGAGTCTCAGCCTCAATGACATAAACAGTATATATTTCATCTCCTTTGGTGTCCTCTGCATATGCTACCAACTTGTTATTTGGGCTAACCTGAAAAGAAATGAAGTTTGAAATAAAATAGAAGCAGGTCAGAACTTGGAAGTCAGGAAACAAGCCAGAAGAAAGTGAGAAAAAATGCCATAATAATGATATGTTCTAACCTTAAAAGCACCAATACTGTAGTACTGGTGATGTTGTGCCTTAATATTCACATCCAAAATAACATGCTCTGGAGGAGCTTCAGGTCCTGTGGGCATGATGTCATGCACAGATGGCACCTTTTGGTTATCAGATATAAGGCGCCTGCAATATTGAACATACTCCTTCCCTTCCAAAGTTCTCTTATAATAGTAATAAGGCCCTTTGCGTAAAGGTGCAGAGACATCCTCCTCCTTAATCCTACCTCTTATCTCAGCAAAAAGCTTATCTTCAAATTCCTTAGTTCCTAAAAAATTTCAAAAAAAACAAAAAATTAGTATAATTTTTGCTGATAATCTAAAGAGATTTCCTTAAAAAGTGTGGGGGTGGGTGCAGGGGCAGGTCTAAATAGATACAACAATAGGATTCCCAACTCCGCACTTTGGAGTCATAGAGCCTTTACCTCCTTTATGTCTGTTCTGTTTAACAATGAATCATTTCCATATATTGTAGGGGAAGTGGGCAGAAGACTGCCTTGTAAAGTTACACGAGAAATACTAGCAACACACTTTTTGATACATTCTTTTGAATACACTCTCTAGTCTCTACTATTAGTCGAAACTTATTAGAAACAAAAAATTCACAAATTTATGGGTCTTAACAAGACATTCATGATGTTAATACATTTTGATCAATAGTAGCGCGTCTTTTGTTAGCACTCCTCAAGTTACCCTACACATCAACCTCCAGCTTGAGAAGAAAGTAGAAACTATAGAAGGCCTGGGTGCATCTGACGTAGTTTCTATAGCCATTAGGATCTGCTGTCTAGGAGGCGTTTTGTCTTGTGCATAATTAAATTTAAGAAAACATTTACGATAAATTTGCTACAAACTTGGAGCATATTACATTAGTTGTAATTAATAGATAATTGCTAGGTTGGAATTTTCGTTGTAAACCATCACAGGTCAGGCTTGGTAATCATGTCGGCGAATGCATGCAGTCAAATACTCAGATTATGTCAACAATTTTTTTGCTACTGTAAGTTGTAACCAAGGCTCTTAAGTAAATTCACACTTCCACAGTCTTGCTTACAGTGTGCTATACTTCCATGCTCATGCGGATTGTATTTTCATAAGAAAAATAAAATTTCAAAAGAAAGAACAAAGAAGAATGACGGTGAAAGCGAAAGCGGATAAGAAAAATAGAATTCGCACCGGACATGATGGAATCGGTGTAGGCATTTTCCTGGTGGAGGTACGAGAGCACTTCGGGATCGGTGCGGGAATCGTCACGGAGCCAATAGTAGTTGTCGATTCTCACGTCGCCGAACATTTCCATCGCATGCTCCACCTTCTTTGCCACCGGAGGAGGCGGAGACTGAGACTGCGGCGACGGATTCATCGGCGATGCGGAGGCGACGAAACGGCGGTGGTGAGAGAATGCTGCGGTGGTGGCGGCGGCGGAAGAGAGAACCACGGTAACAGCTAGGGGAATGCAGAAAATGCGACCAAAGTTTAAGCGAAGACTTTGAAGTACCATTTGTTTGTATTTTTTTTACCGATATTTATCTTTATTTTTTCAAAATAGTCTACTTTTTCTATTTCGCTTTTTCTTTCTTTTTTCTTTTTAATATTTTTCTATTGTCTTGGAATCTGGAACATGGAGAAAGACTGAAGTGTTTTCATACTTCTTTCTTTCTGTGCTGATACCGTAGAAGAAGTAGCAACCCTTCTTCTTCTTCTTCTTCCTATCTAGGAAGGATAATTAAATTGGGATGTTAGAAATTACTAGTGCAATTTGCTCATTGAAATGAAGTGTATAATTGTATGGCTAGAGGAAGCCCAGCGGTATCTCTATCTTTCCAACTGAATATTTAATACGAAATGACATTTAGAATTGTCATTGTGCAAGATATTAATTAAGTGATACATTGGAATATGACTTTAAAGGAATTTAAAAGATTTTCTGTGATAAAAAAAAAATATCGGGATGTTAGATCAAGATTCTTTAAATAATATAAAATACGATTCGTAATATTTAATTAAGATTATCATGCTTTTTTAAAGAGGGTGTGAAAATTATTTACATTAAAAATATGTTATGTTAAAATTTGATGGTATTGAATTGAGAATTTTTAAGCTTTACAAAAAGCATTTTGATATTAATATATATACATATATATATATATATATATATGAATTTAATATATTATTGTTGGGTAAATTTTGTGTAACCTTAACCTCTTGTTGAGATTTTCCTACTCTCATTTTTTTTCCTATAAGTATATTTTTCTCTTTTTGTTGAAGGAAGTATAAATTTGATATAGTAATACTTGATCGTCTCTTTTTTTCTTCAATCTTACATGTCATCTGTACACTTTATAGTAAAGGATCATTCTATATTTGTTTTCCTTTAATTAAATCGACAAATTCATTATGTACATCATAATAAAGGATCATTCTTTATTATATTATACCAATATTGTCTTTTTTCATGCCTTTTTAATCCATTTTTATGAAGTAATTAAAAAGTTAAATACAAGGCTTAATTTTATTTTTCCTTCTAAAGTTTCACAATGTTGCAAATTTTACACTCCAAATTTATTTAGTTTTCAAATTTTACTCTCACGTAAAAAAAATCACTATAATTGTTATAATTTTGATTATTAATTTTCATTGGTTGCTATAATTTTATATATTGTTCATTTAATTTGAAACTTATACATATGCGGTTAAGTAACTTAAGAAGTTTATAATTCATAATTGTTCTTTTGTTTGATTTCTGCCATTTGATTTAAGGCTAAAACTTTGGGTTGTAAATTGGGAAAAGAATGAATGAAAAACTGTGTTGTGAATCAAAGTTGCATAATCAGTTTATGTTCTTATCAGTAGACTTATTTGTGGAAAAGACAATTTTGTTTTAGTGGAGCTTATATTTTTTGTACTGTGCGGTTCAACTTTGGTGCTTTCTTGTTCTAAGAGAGAGGGAGGTGTAGGCTGGTAGCTTGAATTCTATAATTGGATCATTGCAGATTTGTGACTACGCTCGCAGGAGGACATTTTTTATTCCTTTGTTGGCACATTACATATGGTGCTTACGTTTCATTACATTATTGCATATTGATATGTTTATTTGTTGTTTCTTTTTTTGGGTCCCTTTGTCTTATGAAAAATCCGATGTTAGGTGCTTTGGCTTGGTAAGGCACTTCTTCTGCAAAACTAAGTGATATCAATAACTATCTTTTGCTGGAATGTGAATGTGAATTGGGGAATTTGCTATATTTTGTTATCTTGCCTCTAAATTATTGATGATGTGAATGTGATCTCTTCCATTTTCATTATACAAAATATTTTGATGGCAATAGTTTTTGAGTTTATTAACAAAAGTAGGTTTTTAAGTCACTTTATTTTAGCAAGACAAGTGAGAATGAAGTGGTTGGAGATGGGGTGGTTGGAGATCTTAGCACTGATAATTATTGTATATGTTTAGTTTTTGCACTGAATTTGTATAATAATTGTCTTAATTTTTTCATTTATTGCTTCTCAATAAGTTAGAAATTAACATCTTTTAGATTTTGTTAGTTTATTGAAGTTAATTTTAGTAAATTCATTAGTTTTAGTTGTGTTTTGTAGACTTTTGGTGCACCAACAAGGAAGATAGAAGTTTTGGGTTGATGAAGAAGCGCGCCGGGTGAGCTTAGTGTGCATGAGGCAGCTTGGAAGGTCACGTGGCAAGCATCTGAAAGGTTGATGGGAGAAGATATGAAATTGGTGCACGCGTAACACGCTTAACTAATTGTTTCCTCTGCCACTAGTGTGGACTAAGTGCACATCCTGGGCTTAGCATGTGGCCACTTAAATCAGTATTGTTTTGGTGTGCGGTTACCAGGCTTAGCGCACAAGCCTTTATGAGACAACGTTTTGGAGCAAAAAGTTTTAAAGAGTAAAGATTTATTAGGGTTAGAATTCAAAGGTTTTAGAAAAATACATATTTTGGGTGTTCTTGTGCTTCCTTGTTCTCCATTTTCTCTTCTTCACCTTGTATCCTCATTCTTGTTTAGGTCTCTCATGGATATGAAAGGCTAATTTTACCATTGTTGGGAGTTTCTAAACCAAAATTCTCTTATGTAACTATCTTTACTATCCATTTAATGTAATCTCATTATTATTGTTTCCTTTCTATGTTATTGCTTGTTTATGGTTTTATCACCCAGGTGCATGTATATTGTAGTGTAATGGTCATTGAAAAATGTCTTTTCACTAAGAATTGAAAGGGATATCTAGTTCTAGTTAACTTATATCTCGGGATGAAATGAGGTTGTCTAGCCTTTTATAAAATTTTGTTCTTAATCAAATCATCGGGTTTAAATTGCTAAGGGATTAGAAGTATAATCAAGTGATTTAAACTCTTTCACATTAGAGATTATGATTAGAGTAGATTAGTTAGTCAAGGTAATAGATGGAATAACATTGACAGGTGAAAAATCATTACTGTCATATCAAGAGTTTATTTGGTAGGTCAAGCACCCAACATTCTCACCATATCTACATTTATCTTATCTTCCACACAAAGTGTTTGTATTTTTGTTCCTTTAAACGTTGCACTGTTTTTTATATCTTTGTTTAATCCTAGACTTTGAATCTCTATGTCATGTTTTAAAAATAAATCAACTCTCTTCATTATAATGCTTAAAACTTGGTTTACACGAACTACTTACACAAACAAAGTCCTTATGGATATGACACTCGATCTTATCGTTTATTATTAGTTGCGCGGTTTGATTTACTCGCCAATCGGTTAACAGCAACCAAAATAATACCTTCTAGTGCAAAATATTTTGGTTGAAGTTGAACTTGAAGAATTTGATGTGAACAATATGACACAACAACATGCGCAATCATATAGTGATTACAACATATACCCATCGAATGACAAATTTTTGAGATCGATTGACTCAACGATTATGGGATACAATTAACGTAACACTACAATTACGGGATACAACTAGTGTACATGGTAATTATATTGTACTTAATTGTTGTTATTATCATATTTTGAAATATATAAATCCTATACATGCACTTTTTTTTTTATAATTTTAACAAAAAAAATTGTTGTAGATTTTTTTTATAATTATTTATAATTATTTTTATTATATGTAATTATTTTTATTTTTAGTTGTTTTTGTGTCAATATTATTTTGCATTGTATAATTTCATGGAATAGTTAACTTATTTTTATCTATTTTCAGTTTAAAATCTTTTAAGATCTAAAAACCAAAATAAACTTAAACTTAAAACTCAATACATAAATTGAATTTAGTTTTGAATAAATTACATTCACACCCCTGTGTTTTGCTCAAATTTCACTTGATACCCCTTCTTTTTTGTAATCTACAAAAAATTCCTTAATTGTTTAGCTCACATTACACTCAGACCCCTTAGTCCTAAACACCGCTTAATAATTAGGCGCATGTTGGTCATATGATTTTTAATGAATTTTATGTCTAAAATACCCTAATCTTCTTCCTTTCAACCTGAAAATATTTTAAGACTTTTGTTTTTTTTTTTGTTTTTCTGTAATTAGACGTAAATCCAACTTTTTGTTGGACGTGAACCCACCTTGTTGGTATACAGTGTTAACACTCTTCCTTCTTCTTCTTCAGGACCCATGTATTCCAGTTCATCCATTATGTTCATACGGTCTCAAACATCAACACTATTTTAATAAACAAAAATAAACAAATGATTTTCAGTTCATTCATTGTGTTTCCTGTCGTCCCAAATATCAACACTATTTTAATCAACAATAATAAACAAATGATTTTAAATACCATAAGTGGTCTCAAATTGGTCCCCCATTGAAATCTCATTCAGAAATAGACAACAACAAACAATCAAAATTAAATAAATATTCTTAAAAAGTAACCTATATACAAGGTCCAGTGGTCACTTACAATTATAATCCTAGTGTGAACAGAAATCGTGGAACAGGAAGAGAAACAACGCACTGTCGAAGAGGAAGACAAACTGAGGCGCTTGTGAACTCTCATGAATGTCGCGAACTAGAAGAGGAAAAATAGAAAACTCGCGAATTGGAAGAGGAACGGTGAAGAACTCGTGAACAGTGAAGAAGAATGGAACGCAAACGTCGTGAGGAAGAGGAACTTACACCCTCTGGACGCTGAAGAAAAACTCACCAATAAGAGGAAAATGAACAGTACTCACGAATGGTGAAGAAGAATGCAACGTGAACCCTAAATTCTGAAACTAATTGGAAGGGGATAATTTGAATTTTACAATTAAAATATAAGGACAATTTTGTCTGTTCGCATATTTCAATTGCGTTAGTTAACAACGTTAATAAAGGGGGTAAAAGTAATGTGAAAAAAGGGAGGAGTATGTGGTGAAATTTGAGCAAAACACATAGAGTACGAGTGTAATTTACTCTTAATTTTTAATAATTTGGAAATTGAAAACAAAAAAACTATCCCGAACCATGCCTAATATCCCTAACCAACATAAAATAAGTTAGAACTTAGAACAATAACCAAAACAATTTAGATTGAAGACATCCCATCAGAAGCAAAACAAGTAATACATCAGGTAACGACTTCATCTTTCACGTTGGAGACTTTGTTGGCGACAATGGCCTCCATTGACGTCGCAACGTTGAGCATTGACTGGATCTAGAACTCCATATACGCGACTTAAAAAAGCTTTTACAATGCTAGAGCGGAGTAGATCAGATTCAATGAAGAAGAAGAAGATGAGCAAGCGAGGGGACGAACATCTCATGGTAGGTGAAAGTGGCGACAGTGACCGACCCAATAAAGCAAGATGTTGAGGTAAGAAGGTGGAAATATTAATTGAATGTGCCATGAACAAGACAATTTTCTTCACCTTTCTTCTCGGTTGAGTGAAGAAGTTTTGCAGTGTAGGTCCCTCAAAAATTTATTGTGTATTTCGCTTATGCCAAATGGCGAAAGTTGCATAGATCCCATTTCTCTCCTTTTCTATTCTCCTCTTCGTCATTTTGTCTCTGCCAAACATTGGGCAATGGAAGAAAACATGAAATGTTAGATAAATATTGATCTCACATTTTTTTAAGAAAATTCATATAAAATTTCCTAAAAAATCAAACGACATATTCAACTCATTTTCCACTTCGTCGGAAAATTACCTTTATCAGAAAGGAAAAAACTTTAACAACCCACACTTATGATTATGACTTGTAGGACGAATATGTATGCTTTAGTGGCAAGAAAGTACGAACAATAATGATTTGTGAGAAAAGAGAAATAAGTAGTTATGTGTTAATTGATTAGGGTTTAGGTAAAAAAAGAGATCATTAACTATTCATCTTTTAACTCTTTCTTCATTCATTATCATTTTAGCGTATGTTTTTTCTTGTCAATGATGTGTTTCTTATCGTGCTTGATACAGTAAAACTTGATAAAATAGTCACCCATAACTTGATACAATCAAGCACATTATAGTCCAATTTAGAAGTTGACAACATATCCCCTTCAATTACATTGACAACAAACATTCCCAAAATGGATATTATACTTTTGAGTCGGATGAATTAAATAATATACAATTATTGACATTCCAATCCTTCTTCTCCTTTCAGGGAGTATTTGAAAAAAAAAAGATAATTTAATATTTCTCAACAATGAATAAAGATGATATTACATGTTGTTGTTAATGTGATACTCTATTTGTTATTTTTTATCTGGTTCGCAATGTTTTTATGTGAAAATTAATAAATATAATAATAAAATAGTTAGAGACTTTCTTATTTTATCCTTCTTCGTTTATACTCCACCGTAAATATATAAGTTTAAATTAATTAAATACTAAGTAAAAAATAAGGATATAATTAACAAAACAGTAATTAATGTTAGACTAAAATATATTTTTTGTCCCTATAAATATCGAAAAGTTCAAAATTCATCTCTATAAATTTTTTGATGTTTTTCACTCTCATGAAATTGAAATATGTTATTTTTTTGGCTCAGAACTAGGTTTGGACGAATCAGAGTTTACATGACATTTTTAAAAACTTAAATTATAGGTTAAAATATGTTTTTCATTCCTATAAATCTTAAAATGTTCAAAATTCGTCTTTGTAAAATTGAGTCTTTTTGTGTCTTCAAAAAATTGAAATCTATTAGTTTTTGGCTCGGACGTAAGTTCGACTATTCGAATATACATGTCACTCTTTCATTGGTTTCATTTATGACTATGAGAGTAGGTGATTTTTGGGGGTTAAAAATTGCCACAAAATGTAAACCAAACCACCCCCAAATTTCTAAATCCCTCTTTTCTAACCTCCTTCTTTCCTAACTTTCTTTATCTTCTTTGAATTTAAATAAACAATTCTCTCTTTTTTTTTTTTTTAAAATGTTCTATTCAACTGCAATGTCCAACACCGCCTTATTGACATTGTCATCTTCTTCTTCGAATTTTCTTTCATTGTGAAAACCTAACACCTTCACTCCCAAACTCAACATTACGAATACCACTTCCAAAATCAAATGTGGTTGACAAACTCAACAACTTGGCTTTTGAATTCACTCCTCTCTCCGACTGGTGGACGAAGAAGATGAAAAAAGTTAGGGAAGAGAAATTTACAAATTTTTGATTTTTTTTCCTGCATTTTGTGGCGATTTTTAACCCATAGAAATCATTCAATCTCATGACTATCAATGGAATCAATGAAAGAGTGGCAAGTAGGTTTGGATTTACCCGAACCTATGTCCGGGCCAAAAAAGTAACAAATTTCAATTTTTTGAGGATGAAATAGGCTAAAAATTTTGGAGGGACAAAATTCGAACATTTCAATATTTATAGGGACGAAAAACATATTTTTATCTATAATTTAAGTTTTTAAAAAATGTCAAGTAGACTCGGATTGGTCCAAGCCTAACTCCAAATAAAAAAACAACACATTTTAATTTTACGAGGACGAAAAACATACCAAATTTTTTACAAAGATGAATTCCAAAATTTTTAATATTTATAAGAATGAAAAACATATTTTAACCTTCATGTTATCTTATATTTTAAAAACACAATTAAACAACAACAAAATTTATAAAAATTCCAAAATTAAAAACAAAGTAAGTAAATTTATCAAAATTTATCACTATTTCATCAATATAATTAGGGTTTTTCTTATAAAGTAAATCAGGGTTTGAATCACAACAGAGACTCTAAAATTGAATAGTAGATTATAGATTCCGCAAATTTAGGGATTAACGGTTGGTAAAAGAGTAAAAAAACACCATCCAATCACAAACGCAATAATCAATCACTGTTATACATAGCCATTAAACTCAATGAGTAATTAGCAGCAAAAACATGTACTAATAAAGCAAAAGGCAGGTTGGTATGTGTTAGTTTGTTGACTTCTTTCAACCTAACCCATCGTTCACACGGACCAGTGGTTCTGGCTCTGTCCTTTTCTCCTTTCTATCGTTACCGAAACCAGAAGAACCATTGGTGGCCAACATGGATTTGGACCAGTGGATCTCCAAGGTCAAAGAGGGCCAGCATCTTCTTGAAGACGAACTTCAACTTCTCTGCGAATATGTACCCATCTTTCTTCGATTCCTCCAAAACCGTCTCATGCTCACCCTTTACTTTCTTTCTTTTATTAAATAGGGATCTGTTTATGCATTTTGTTCCCATCGCCTTTGTCCCTTTTCTTGGGATTATTTTGGGAAAACAAAATTCTGAATGCTCTCTTTGCTTCTTAACTTCGTATTGTGTCTACATATTATTTTCCTTTCACAGTTTTGCCTTTTGTCTTCATTGAGGATGGTATTTTCTAAATTCAATTTCAACCTGTGCTCACTGAACAAAGTATTATCTCATTATTAATTATTAAACATGAAAGAAGTAATTCAGTTACTTTTGCTGTAGTTCTAGTGATAGGTTTGTCATTTGTGCACCTTGGTGTTATTAAAACAGATTATACTAACTTGCATATTAAACGTTTTATTTTTTTAAATACCCCAGGTAAAAGAGATCCTTATTGAGGAGTCCAATGTGCAGCCTGTCAATAGTCCAGTGACTGTTTGTGGTGATATTCATGGTCAATTCCATGATCTAATGAAACTTTTCCAGACTGGGGGTCATGTGCCTGAGACAAACTATATTTTTATGGTATTTGCTACAATTTCTTTTACCTATTAACTTTGATGATTTAATATCTGTTTTGGAGTTCTAGATTTCCTAAATGCATGGCAGGGAGACTTTGTTGATCGAGGTTACAATAGTCTTGAAGTTTTTAGCATCCTTTTACTTCTAAAAGCTAGGTATGTTCTTTTAATGCATGCTTGCATTGCATCTGTCTTGATTCTTGACTTGTTGGCTTTACATGTATTGTTAATAAGATTATCACTTGGAATTTGTCATAGCTTTGGAGGAATTTAAGATTAGTTTTAAGATTAATTTGGTTTGTTCCCCCATGGTATCAAAATGTAAAATTTTGGTACACGGTCAGTGTGAAGATTTTTACACAGTCAGCCAATTAGAAATTGTGTTTGATATAACTTTTAAAGTAAGTATTATAAAAAGCAACAATCTTACCATAAATGACAATTCATGATTGGATGACAGTATAAAAAACATTTACACTGTCATTGTATTCTAATTAACTTCTAATATCAAAATGCTTATGAAACTTCCAAACAGTCTTTCACTGCTAGCATATTTGACTTTGGAAAGTTTACATCCATTTGCAATGGTGCATTTTTATGAGTTATCATATCAATCATTCAGCATTAGTTTTAAATGGTTTACTTCTATTTAGTTTTTCCTCTGGGGCTTGTCCATTACATACGAACTACAAAGTTCATTTATTCTTCTTTTTTTGTACTCAACATCAATGTAGGAGCAATAACTGTGGTTTTGATTTTTGGTTTTAGACTGTTTGACCCCCTGGTGTTGTGGTGTACAATAGGAAGAAAAGAAGGGTAGTAGTGGATTAGTGTCATGCAGGAAATGAATCAAATATGTATGATTCATGTTCGGAATCTAAATTGTAACCAACCAGCACATATGTTAAGTGGCATGGGGAGTGCTAGGCTAGGGGGCAGTTAGCAATACAATTTACAAAGGAGGTAATGAATAAGGGAGAGGCAGGCAAATTGCAAGTAAGGGGTTTTGGAAGCAAGGAAGCAAACCCTTGAAGTGTTAGCAGTGTTTCTACATTTATTTTCTGCTTTCTGTTTTGTGAGTGCCATTTAAATATCTAATAAGATTTGCAATTGACATGCAATTCTTGATTTCTTCTCCTTGGAAGAATAAATTTGATTTTTGCGACTTCCAAATATGTGCAAAAGCATTGTTTAAAGTTACCCCAAGTCCCAACACTATCCACTCCCCCGAAAATGATTTGTCCTTGTGAAATTTGTCAAAAGCTCTTACATAGATGGCCAAACATTAACAATTGGCTGTTCTTTAAACATTTCGTCTACAACTTAGCATGGCAACCAAAAACAGTGGTTGATTTCAACCTCCTAGTGATTGTAAACTTGTATATTTTATGACTAAAATATGTTTTTCGTCCTTGTAAATTTGGCAAAGTTCGGATTTAGTCCCTGTAAATTTTTTTGTCTATTTTTCGTCCTTTGTGTCATTTTTTGGCCTGAGCTAGGTTTGGTTATATCTGAATCCACATGACTTTTTATTTTACTTTAAATTTTAAAATACGATTTATGGGGTTAAAAACCGCTACAAATTGCATATAAATACAAAAATAAATACAAAAATACAATTTCTGGCAGTTAAAAACTGCCACTAATTGCATAAAAAATAAAAAACACTGTTTGTCTCCATCTTTCTCTACCTCTCCAGCACTCAATCGCACGCCGCCACGACACCAGACCACCTCTCTTCGTCTCCAGATCCAGACAATTAGCAATGGAGAAAAAAGGTTGTGATATAAATTATAAAATTGAATCACCGTATATGATCTCTTACACAAACCAAGATGAACAGGAACGTCAAGTCTAAATTAACTCATTGAATCACCGTATATGATCTAGTATATGTCTTAGGAAGAGTATATTCAGTGAATTGGTGAAATATGTAGACTATGCTATTAAAACATTTTACCATAGTTAAGAGAATCTTTCTATTCTTAATTTGAACACATCATTCTCTTGACCGTTTAAAGAGAAAGTCTATTTGATTCTTCAAAAATCAAGATTTTTTTTTTTGGCAAGAGACTTCAACTTTATCCAAAATGGAGGAACAAAAGCAGCTGCAGAGAACCCAAGCCAATGAAGACCCCCACGACGATGACAACAACCCTGACTATTTGGAATGTCTTTGACACCCCGATGACCTCAGGGAAAGAGAAAGACAAAACAGAGCCGAGAATGTGAGGTCCTCAACTAGGATGAGTGCAACCGAGAAGCGCAGATCTGGAACTCATAGCGGAACTGGGACAACACTGTTAATGACCTAGATGCGCAGATGTGGAACCTTGAAGCCAGATCTGGAATCAAGAAGCACTGATCTGGGGGATTGAAATGACGATGGCATGTGGTGTGGCAGACCTGGAAAATCGAGGAAGAAAACCGAAGAAGAAGCCTAACTCCGTGGTGCAGCGCAAATCTTTCTCTCCCTCTCACTCTCCATCTCCCCAAAACCTCTCGCACACGTGTCCAATCCTTAGTGGACAGTCATTAGAATTGTGAGTTCGAATATAACTGAACCTACGTCCAAGTCAAAATTTGACACATTATAATTTTAGGAGGACTAAAAATAGACGAAAATTTTTACAGGGACTAAATTCGAACTTAGGTAATTTTACTGGGACTAAATTTTGATCATGTTTGAAGCTCAAATGCTAGATCTATTGTGACGATAGTATTTTTCTGCTCTTCATCTAATTCACTTTCATTTGTTGTATAATTTTTGTATTTTGTTGAGAAGCAACTATTGGTGTGTGATTCTTTTAATTTTTTTTTTCCTTTGAAAATTTACGCATCCTTTTATTTTTCTGTAATTTCACAGATACCCAGCTAATATTACCCTTTTACGTGGAAATCATGAAAGTAGACAATTAACCCAGGTACGCTTTGTGAATGAAATCATTCTAAATATTTTTTAATTCAAACAGATTGTGCAACTGAGGAGGGGTCCAAAAAATATTTCTAATCCTGTCAGTCTAGCATGCTAGTTATAACCTTATAAAGTATTAGTAGTGTAATTATGTGCATGAATTTATTTCTTGCTAATTGCAGTGATGCCACCTTAAGTAATTTTCAATGTTGCTAGTGTTGTTGAGTTCACTGAGGCAGGTTTATTTGCAGGGTCCAATAATTTCTGATGTCCAAAGAAAATTTGAATCAAGTCATTGGCAATTTTAAATTTGGTCCTTTTGAAATTTTTAAGCATGAATTGGCTAAAGTAGAGGAGTTTAGTTGCTTTGAATTTTCAAAGCTGTAATCAATGTTTGGAGATGGTTGTTTAGGTTGAAATTTTGAAATGGCTAGGAAAACTAATGTAGTTTTTGACTCGTTAGGGATCTCATCTTCCATGGATGTGAGATTGAAAAGTAAGGTATGTAGTAGTCAGGTTGTTGTGCAGAATGCTAGATTTCATAATGGAGATATGAATTGTGGAAATACTAAAACCCGAAATGCCAAATTATCATGATGATTTATGTTAATTTTGTAATTTACTGTTTTGCTAGGTCTATGGATTTTATGATGAATGCCAGAGGAAGTATGGCAATGCCAATGCTTGGCGGTATTGTACTGATGTGTTTGACTATTTAACACTTTCTGCAATTATTGATGGAACTGTAAATATCTTTTAACTCCCTCCTCTTCAAGTATCTACCCACCATGTGCCTCTGTGCAACTTGGTGGGTAGCTTACTGGATTTATTTTGACTTTTTGTAGTTCTATTTGAATGGTGCTTGTTCAAAATTTAAGTTTTCTATATGTTATGCTTGACCCAGGTGCTTTGTGTTCATGGTGGCCTTTCTCCTGACATTCGAACAATTGATCAGGTCCTCTAGCCTTCTTCTTAAATGTTGGCCAAAAACAATATTTCTATAGCTTAGACTATCTCCTCGCACATGTGTATTTTGTTCAGGTGTCTAATTATATATTTGCAACATTGACATTGTACATTGTGTCATCCTTATATATGCCCATCCATGCCCTGTCTGTTTGTGGATACATCATATGTACAGTCAAGTTATATATTTGTTTTCATGATGTGAAATGTCTCTTTAAGTTAGCTTGATGGTCCTTCTTCCCCATGATTCCCATGCTATTTAGACTTTAGACAGAAAAATGAACAGCTGGAGCTGGACACATGCATATTTCCTTTTCTTTATTTTTTACTGGTAATTCAACAATGTGGCCTGTTTTTGTTTGACATCAGAAAGCCTTCAATGCTTGCCGTTTTGATATTTTGTTTGAATTACTTCTTAAATTTGTCAAACATGTTTGGAGCACAGAAATTGCCTTTGTTTCTTAATAATCACAGTAAACAAACACTTAGTTCTTAATTATTTGGATCGTTTTTAAGTTAAATGAAGCATTGTTTTTGTTAGTCTTCAGAAAGAGAATTATTTTCTATCTTTGTTAAAAGGTAGAAACGAACTTTTTATTGCAGATAAGGGTCATTGACCGGAACTGTGAAATTCCTCATGAGGGTCCTTTCTGTGATCTAATGTGGAGTGATCCTGAAGATATTGAAACATGGGCAGTCAGTCCCCGTGGAGCAGGTTGGCTTTTTGGATCCAGGGTCACTTCGGAGGTAATGTAATTTATTTGTTAATTGCTTTTAGAATTGAATATTATGTTTTAATCTTACCGGTGCATTCTTTTCATGCAGTTCAATCATATAAATAACCTTGATCTTGTTTGTCGAGCGCACCAACTCGTTCAGGAAGGCCTTAAGTATATGTTCCAAGATAAAGGCCTTGTAACTGTATGTTTCTTATATGAATTACAATAATTCTTTTGTACCCTAATTTTTCAAAATATAATTTTGGGCTCGTATAGATATGAAGTCAAATCCCCTTTGGAAATTTGCAGGTATGGTCTGCACCTAATTACTGTTACCGATGTGGAAATGTAGCTTCTATTCTGAGTTTCAATGAAAATATGGTGAGTCATCTGAAGCTTTTTGCTGTGTTTAAATCTATTTCCATGATAATGATGGTTTCTTCATCATTTGGTCTTGTGATATCATGGTTATTTTCTTTTCCCTTGATGCATCAAATAGTACTTATTCTTTAATGATTCTGCATGTGATGAGATGGAGAGCGCAGTGATGGCATGAGTGTTGTATGCTTTGTGTTTGCTTCGCCGTTTTATATGCTATCAAGTGGTAACTACTGAATGCACAGTGAAATCATGATGAAATTTCTTATGTTATTTTACCTTGCATGAAATTTTCAATTGAGTATTTGCTAAATTTCCTCTGATTTGATGGGTGTGCCCAGGGATAGATAGTAAATGCAATCTTGTATGTCTCTCAATTGCACTCCAATGTAGCTCATTTTGGAATTGGCAAATAGATGGGGCTATTAGCCTATTACAATATGCCTATTTATATTCTTCATTGTTTTTCATTTAACTTTTCAATTATATTCTTATTACGTTTTACTTTTTAAAAAAGTGTCAAAGTCACTTTTTAAAAAGTCAAGTCAATAAGCATATTCACACTCCTTATTTTGTGTGTTTTTTTTACCTTTGTGTATATGTTAAATAAATACTATCAACGTTTTGATAAGTGTTTATTGGTTATACTTGATAATATAGTAATATACCCATTTGAATTTTTATTTTATTAATATACATAAAATAGCATAAATTATTTTGCAATATACCAACTTCACCATTGTTGTACTGTCGGAGATAACAAATTAATTTCTTTTGTGACAGGAAAGAGAAGTTAAATTTTTCACCGAAACAGAGGAGAACAATCAGATGAGAGGGCCCAGGACAGGCGTTCCATATTTCTTATAAGTTGGTGCAAATTTTGTTTTGAATTTATTGTAAAATTATACAGTCATGTTTTTATGCTTTGCCTTTTAAAGGTGGATTTTATTGGTCACAAGATTACCAATCCAACTATATCTTAGCTCTGGGTCGCATGGATAATTTTATATTTAAATTTTTATTGAAAAATATTTTTTTTTCTCTCTTAATTTTTACTACAAAATATCCTTATTTGAATAGAATTGTTAGAACGTCTTGGCAAGTTTTTAAAATAATTCGCAATGTGCTAAATTATACTTTACTCCAATAAAATGCGAACTCAGCTTGTGTGTTTTCTAAACTTTTGTGCTGCCAAATTTTCTACTGTTGAGATAAAGTACAAATAGAGAAATTTGGTCATTTCTACGTGACGTTTGAAAAGAAGATTTGTTGAATAGGGCTCATTAACAACACTTGAAATTGTGACTATTTAACATTTTTTGTTGTCAATCTTAAAAGTGGCATTTTGCTCAAATTAAGTTTTTTTTTTTTTTTTTGTTTAAGTTAGGAGTGTACTTTAGAAAATAGAATTCTTTTATAGTTGTCGATTAAAAAAATTAACAGTTAAAATTTTAATAATTTAGTTATTTAATATACATCTACATATATTCTATCACAATAATAATTATATATTTTCTAAATAATGGTTATAAGTATATTTTGTCCTTTACCCATTATTTAGAATGAAGGAAAATAAGAGAAAGGGCAATGAAAAGGAAGAGATACTCATTTATCATTTGATATACATGAAAATGAGGAAAGAAAATAAATTGATAGATCTCGGTAATTTTTTTTTGGGTTCATTAAGTTTTTAGTTTCTGAATTTAATCATATTCTAAGTTTTAGTCTCTCAATCTTATTTTTGACAATATGTAGTTCTTCATTAATTTTCATTAGCATTTTTAATTTCTCTAAAAAAATTGTCCATTGTTAGTTTTTCGTTTATTTTTATTGTTTAAAATTAGTCTCAAATATAAAATACATGAGAAATTAAAAATAGACAAAATAAGAATCAATTTAGAGTAATAAAAAATAAAAGAGGGACTAAAAATAATATTTTTTAAAAGGACTAAAATTATTGACAAAAAAAATAAAGAAATAAAAGTTATAAAAAAATTGAGGACTAAAAATTAGAATCCGAAAAAAATTGAGGGACTAAATAACTTAATTACACTTTCAATTCTTGTACTAACATGCAATTTTCGCTTCTCTAGTTCTATTTCTTTATTTTAAATCTTCGTAGTTTCCAATTGTTAAATAAGTATCTCACGTTTTGTCCAATAATTAACAAAAATATCACAAATGTAATGTTTTGTATAAATTAACAAAGGAAATTACATATGCTGTCAACTATTTATTTCAATGTGAGTGGTTAGTGAACAAAGAGCAGATGAAGTTTGTCATGAAGACGGTGTGTTTGGTAAGATAAATAAATAAATTTCTTTTCAACTTGTCTAATTTTTTTTTTTTTCTTTTCAACTTGACTAATGACTAGTTTAACACTTCTTATTTTACCAAAAGAGTTGTTCAGTAAAAATAACACTCCATACGTGTATATAGTCACAACTTCATGCTGATACACTATAAAACATGACCCGAATCAAAAAATACTTTGTAAAATAGGAGGTGTTTCTAGTTGGGGACAGTAACTGATGTTCAGTTTTGGAGATAATCCACATTTGATAACTCCCCACCACACGTTCATCTATTGTGGCAACTCTCTAAACTCCAACCTTGTTAACTTGGGGAGAGTAATTTCATCAACCCTACCCACATCTTCAGTGATACTCACTGAATATCTCTTTCATCAAATCACAACGCTTACATCAAGTGTGACCAAGTTTTTGAGCTGTAGCAGTGGCCCAATTGTCAGCAATTTCTCTATCTTGTGGCATTTTGAGACCTCGAGATGTTTGATATGAGAGAACATGCCACCACGAAAAATATTTTTTGCTATGACTTCATTTTCCTTCCATATTTCAGCTAAGCCTTCCAAACTTGTAAGATTCAAAGATTCAAGGTTTTGGAGATTACTGCACAAGGAACATGGACTAGTCAAACAAAACAAGCTCTCTAGTTTTGGACAAACTCGAATATCAATGTACATCAAAGAAGGAGATCTAAATGAGAGAACATCACACAAGCATCTCCATTGTTTATACTTTGCTATACACAATCTTGCAATGTCTGTTGGAAGCACATGGTCTAATTTTGTGCAGTCCCCAAAACTCACAATTCGGCACTCATCATTTGTTAGAAAGTTATAGTCATAAGAATAATCAATAGAATATCCAGGACCGATTCCCAAATGGAGATAATAAGTTTTAGGTCCACTACCTCTGTCCAAGTTTGCTTGCACATAATTATTGAAGTTATCGGCTTATAGCAATCATGAAAACTGCCTGCAAAATGTTCTAGCATGGTCATCTCTTGTACATCTTCTGCATTTACCTTTGCCTAATGACCATAATTATAGCAGACATCAAGGTATTGCATATTGGTTAAACGAGGTAGCACAGACCCTGGTAACAATGTAAAGTTGTAATTCTCAGATAAATCAAGCCATTTCAAAGTTGATAAGCTTTTCCAAACCCTCTGGTACTTTCCCAATGGAAGTTCCTGAAATTTCCAATCTAGATAATGCCTGTAGCTATCCTAATGGGGACACATATTGTAGTGACTTGCATCCTCCAAGTAGTAGAGAAATAAGTGACCTCAAGGTATACACTGCATTAGGCAAAAGGGTAAAAAATGGATTGCATGATAGGTCAAGCACAGCTAGAGCACTCATATGGCTGAAAAAATAATCTGGAATATGACAAAGGGGATTACCACTAAAAATCAAAGTGGACAAGTTTGGACACTTTGGTGACATGCCTTTCGGGATTTTCTTTATATTGTTCTGCATCAAGGCAACCTTTTTTAAACTCTGTCATGCATGTCAGGTACCTTTGTCAATCCTTCATTACAATTCACCATGTAACTCTGGTTCAATATGTGGCATACCATTTTCTGCACTAAACCATGCATATGGAGATAATCACTCTCCAACAACAAAGAATGGCCTTTGAGTTTATCAACTAGGTAAGTCCCTCATCCAACACTATCCAAACTTGCAGTATCATTAATCAGTCCCTCATCAAAGAACTTCAAAACCAATGTTTTTCTCCCAATTTGATGGTATTATGCACAGGGTAAGAAACAATTCTGCATGTTGTCAGTTAAATTATGGTGACTAAGTTTTAACAAGTTGAAGAGCTTTTCTTCCATTTCTGATTTTTGAAGTTTATTCAATGCATGTCTCCACCAATGGATGTCATTTACCCCTTTCATGGTGCTAGCCATCACACTGATTCCAAGAGGTAAACCATCACATTCCTTAACAATCGGTATTGCAATCTTTTCTACTTCATGAGGAAGTTTTGCAGGTGTTGCCTGGTTTTCAAGTTTCAGCAAAAATAACTCCCAGGCTTCTTCAACTGAGTGAGGTTCCATCCATATTATGCTATTTGGTAGGCAATCAATTTGGTGACAAACATGTTCCAAACGACTTGTCAGAATCAATTTAATGCCAGGAACTCCCACCTTCTGTAGATCAATATTCTTCCAAACATCATCCAAAATAAGCACTGTTTTTTCTTTTCTTTCCAACACTAAGGACAACTTTACAGCTCTCATTCTCTCGTCATCTTCATCAAGTGTCATGCCTGTTCTATTTGCAATGTCATTTTGCAATTTAAAAATGCTAAAAACTTGGGAAACAGTAACAAAGAAGACATGTTTAAAACTGCCCTTCCTAGTTATATCATTCTCAACATAAGTTATTAGGGCTGTTTTTCCCACTCCTGCCATTCCATGTATGCCAATTATGAAGACTTAATCATCCCCTAAAAGTTCCCACATCTGCTTAATATTCCTGTTAAAATTTTCACCAACCAGTCATTTGGCAACACAGAAGACTTTTGCTACATTTGAATATGCACTTCTTGTATCAATTGCTCTAGTACTATTTCCAGTCACTGGAGGGCTGACAAACCAAAATTTAGAGCAACACAAAGTAGGAGAAAATTTAATTAGTCAACTATTTTCTAAGTCCAAAAGAAAGCATAGCAATAAAAGTAAATAAGAAAAGAACATATAGAATAATTCTCATAACTAGAAATTTATAATAGAACAACTGTGGGATGATATTGGATAGTAGCTGAGACAATGGCACAATATATTTGTGATGAAATTAGTTTGTACTTATTCAAATTGCATTTTGTCAATTTAGTATTAAAAAAAAATCATTAGTCTGTATCAAACTATCAATTAGTTAAATGGTTTCCCCAGTCCATTTCCTTGCAGGCAAATACTAGTTTGCACTAAACAGCAGACCAAACAGTTAAAGATGTGATCTTTAAGGAGTTTGGAGATGGATCTAGAATGAAGCTGGAAGTGGGGAAGACAGAAGAGTACAATATACACAAGACTAAGAGAAGAGTGTCCAAATTTCCTAGCAAAACTTAAAAGAAAAATAGGTAATCTTAAAAAATTTTGCTAGTTTTTTAAGATAAATGTTGTGAGTGAACAAAGGGCAAAATCATAGAAAGTTAAATATATATCGATTATTATACTCACTTGGACAGTTGTTGGGCGTGTGAACAAGAAGAACAGAGCAGAAGAGCTATTTATCTTGCAAAAAGATCAAACAAGGTGCAGGGAAGAGATGTGTGCCTATTTATTTATTAGCTGCAAAGAAAGTTGGGTTTGGTTTAAGGTATGGGGGAAGAATCAAAGAAAGAAACTGTTAAAATTTATATATATAATTCAGAAAACGCGTAAAACTGGAAGTTTTATTTATTTGGTACATCTTGTCTCTTTTTGTTTTTGGTATATCAAGCTGGAATAATTCATCTTTTACTGGAAAAATGCATTTTTACAGTGGATTTTACTACTTCGCTACATGTTAAAATATTATTTCACAAAATGGTGTGTATGAACTGCTAAGAACAATAAATTGTAGCCATGGTATACGGTTTTAATGCTATCTTTTTAATATTTTATTAAATTGTACTTGTAGCCAAGGGCCAAGGGATAGGACTCAAAGTAGGTTTTATCATGTATAAAAAATGGATTTAAAGTAGTTTTTATTATATTAAGATCATGGCACTTGACCAAGACTATTAGGATTAAATAACTAATGTTAAATTTAGTAAAAAGACACCTCTAGTAATTTTTTATCATAAATAAAATTTATCAATTTAACCGTGTTCTTATTTTACATATTATCAATCTAATCATTAAAATAAAGAATATTATCATGATTAGAATAAAATAGAGATTTATCATGCAACATTATCATGATTTAGAGATACTGTTTTAAGTATGTGAATTTTTGTAAACTTAATCTATTCTATGATAACTTTGAATTTAATAGTTAGATTGATAAAATTTATTGTTGAAAAAGGTTATTTGATGTGTCATATTAATACATTTGACACATGATGTTATTTGACCAAATCTCATATATACATATAAATAAATAAGATAAATGATAACTAATGTTCTTGGGTTACTAGTTAACAAAGTAAAAGGGAAAAAAAATTGTTGGATGGCAAAAAGATATGCTCCCCTGTGATTTTAAAATGCCTCTTACATGATTTCCAATAAAACCTTACCTCTTTTAATTTCTTAAAGAATATTTTTAGGATTCTGATTAGTAAGACACAATAAATAAATATAAAGAGTTTAATATACCAAAGATATTATATATAGAAAAATGAATTATGAAAACAAATACGACTTCCTACGAAGTTCTATTGTTTCTAACAGTCGCTGACTATCAACCTGTCAGAGCCTTCTGAAATCTTAATGTATGCAAAAGGACTATCAATCTCACATAGTAATGTATGCCATTGCCAATACTACTTCATTCGCATACCACGTTCTAATGTCTATTACAAATAACCTTTCATTACTAGAAAAAGGTGACTCATTGTACCTTCTAAGTTCTAAATATACACATTGCCTCAATGATACATCAAGTCGAGTTTTGACTTCTAGTAGCAAATTAGCAATCTGGTCACCAGGTTTCATCTTCCACGTTCAATTTTTCTTTCATCCCAACAGCCAAGTCCGATGCCCATATCCTCTGATGGCTTCCATGGACACACATCAAACAAGCCAACTCTAGCAATTATCTTGTATCTTTTATGCAAGTTATTTTATCACATTATATGCTGTAAATAGAGCTATACATTCTCCTTGCATTTATTATACCAAGGCAGAATGCGAGAGGCATCTTTATATGGAAATATTTCAGCAGCATGGATGGATTCAAAATTTGGACCCTTAATTTTTCAGGACACTGGATTGTCAGTGACAATAGAAGGAATATTTTCTTGGGAATATGTCAAACTATTCAAACAGGATGGTTTTGCTGCACCATAGTAAAAGTAAGCCATGACTTTTGACCACTCTTCTGCACTGCGAATGGCTGAGATTACCAAATGGATATTAAGCAAAGTCAGAAAGGAAAGGGACTGGGAAATATAAATTTCTTTTTAAAAAAATATATATTTTAGGGGAAATATAGACGAATACCTTTATCACGGAACAAAATCTTGCCTGCTTTAGTAAAGATAATTTCTGGGAATATTGATACTTGAAGTGCAGCAACCAGTTCAGTCTCAACAACAGCATCAATCGCAACACACTTTCATATGATACGGAAAAGGTTGTTAGACAAAAAAAAATAACTTACTGCTAAAGTAGCAGGAACCAAAGGCAACAAGTGTATGACTTTACTAACTCTACTTACTCTTGGTGAGGGCAATCTGCAGTTCCATATGATATGCACAGCCTTCTCTAGTTCATCCCGAATTTTTTCATTCTCCTTTGGCCTAAAAAGATTAAAAACTTGTACTTTTATCTGATTTTAAGTATGATATAGAGCACTACAACTTTATAAATATAATGATTAAATATGTGATCTAGCAGACCAAGTAAATTAAATTACCTAAAAGTACTTTAGCCACATTCTAAGGTTGATTAATTGAATAAAAGGTTGAAAGTTTAAGAAAGCCCCCATCAGATCAGATCCCCATTCCAAAAGATAAAAAGGAAAAGGGTCATAGTAGAATGATTTTATTAGAAATCATAGTAGGGAAGCATTGGTAATGTATTTTTATAGAAACATTTTACTTTTGATTTCTTAACTAGTATTCTAAAGGAACATTTTTCTAAAACGTTTTAATTTTGATTTTTTAACTAGCACCCTAAGGGAACTTGTTAGCATTCTCCAAAGGAAAATACATGCATGCTCAGTTTTAAGTTGTCAACACTAACCAAACAGCAGGCTGCTCCTACTAGGGTTCTCTAGAATGGCCACCGTTATTAATAATTGAAACATACATATTTAACCCTGTAGCATGCTCATAGGAACAAGCAACAGCTGAGCAATTAGCATTCAGCTACTAAGACTGAAACAAGAAATTATCAAAGAAACATTCCTTTAAGCTACTTACTAAAGAATACTCGAGCAATTATTGGGCTTAAATACACGATGTAGGAAATGTACAACATAGAAGTAGAACAAACCTTTTATATCGATTGTGCACGAGAATAATCAAGGGACTTATGTCTTTGAATACGGTCTCCTCCCATTCCGCAGTCTTTATGTCTTTGATAGGACGAATGTAATTATCATCTTGCCACATGATTTCTGGACGATCAACATCGTCGTTTTCATCGTCATCATCATCATCCTTTTTCTTGTTCTTAATGGTAATCTTGTCGAAAAACTGGCCCAAGCTGAATCCCCAACCATCAGCATCTTCTGGCCAATCAGGATCATCCTCGTCCACAACAAGAGGGTAATCCTCCATAAGCTTCTGCAGTTTTTTCTTCTTTTCCAGAGGGTCTAACTCCTCTTCAACATCAGGTTTCCTATCCAACACCTGTCTTATGTTCCTCCTCCATTCCAGTCTCTCCTCAGGACTCATAAGGTAAGGGTCATTTTTATTAAACCGATGAGATGCATCGTCGTCGTCATCGTCATCGTCATCAGTGTCACTAGATGCTTCTCGCCCTCTCTTCCATTTACCACCATCAGATTTGAGTGCTTGAACTCTGCTTGGGATTCTTATTGATCTGCTGCTATCACCATCCTGTTTGAGGGAAACAGAAGAGTTTTATTGAACTCTATATGAAAGATTACTCAACTTAGGGCTGCTTAGTTGAATAAATTTATCTAAAAGCACTTACAGGGAGAAGGAAGAAGTCAAAAAATGGATGACCTTCTTTCATAAGTTAAAATCAAGTCATGCACTTAACTTTTATAGAAGCTCATAAATCTAACATCTCTAAAAGCTAAGGTGCATAAGTTGATTTTAGCTTATGGGAGAAGCTCAAATAATTTTTTGCCTTGCTATTTTCTTCTCCTTGAAGTTTATGCAAACAGGACCTAAGATGGATTGGAAGGAGAAGAAAGTTGAAATACTTGCCAGGTTAAAGGGAAGGGTGAAATTGGTAGATTTAGGTTTGGGAAGACAACATGGTGAAATGATAGACGGGAAGGGAAGAATGATGGAATGGGGCAGCGCCATTTCTTCAGGAAAAAATTAAGTGTCAGTGGTTGAAATCTGTTATGCGTGTGAATTTGAAACTGAAAAGGGCAAAAAGTTGATAAAAGAAGAAGAAGGTGAGTTAGTTAAGCAAATGCATTGGTGAGGTGATTATACAACACGAAATTACATTGCTGAGCTTCGCTCTCCCCTAATCCACTCACTCTTGTGTTTGTTTGTTTGTTTGTTTGTTTTTGAGAGAAAAATTGAATAGATTAGTTGAGTTGAGATGCCGCTTTACGATGCCTCTGCAAGATGCTGCAAGGGCAAGGAGCTTAAACAATGAGTGTATGTCGGAGAACGTGGCATCCACTAGGCCCAGCATCAGAATCGTTGTTGTTATTCTCTACCCCTTTTTTCTCTTCTCACTCCCTACTTTATTTTTTCAATTTTCTATTCTCTCCTACCCTCACAAGACATTCCCTTCCTCTGTCTCTTCTCTTCTTCTCTCACTCCCATTGTACATTTTCGTTTCATTCTTTTTGTTTCTTGTTGTTTTGATAGAAACTTGCTTCCATTTTATTTTTATACAAAAAGAACATAATCGAAATATGTTTTCATTATGTTAAGTTTTTTTTATATAAAAAAAATTAATACAGATAAACAAGTTTCCACTATATTAAACTTTTAGGACTTATTTTCATCAAGAATAGTTTTTTGTAAGAAAAAAGTTGGAGAATGAGAAGATAAATTCTAGTTACAGACACATTTGGGTATGAGCTTATGTCCAAGTCCACTTTATTGTAAAATCCCAAACTTTCTTAGGTCTTATTATCTGTACTCCCTATTTTATCTTTTACTAAAACATTTTTTTGTATTATTTTTTTTGTACAAAATAAAAATTAGTTTCTGTAAAAAAAAAACTGAGACGAAAATACACAATGGGGATGGAAGAAGTAAGGAAAGAGGAGTTTTATGAGAAATAATAGGATAGGAAGGGGGAGGGAAGAGAAAAAAATTGAGAGGGGTGAAAAAGGGGCACAAAGGGTTATAAAAGTAAATTAAGAAATAGAAATATATTGGGGAGTGGTAACAGAAAAAACTGATAGTGAAAAATAAGGCCCAAATTTCTTTCCCAATAGAATTTTTGGGCCCATTTCTGAATTGCATTGTTTCACTTTCTTTTATATATATATATATATATATATATATATATATATATATATATATATATATATTAGGCATGATAGCGGGACCCGAACTCGTGGGTACCCGTCCGAATCCATCCCGATTTTAATGAGAAAAAACTGAATTTTTCGGATTCGGATTTTCCCTGGTAGTCAAAAGCGGGGGCGGGGGCGGGTATGAGGTTATTGATACCCGCCCCGCCCCCGCCCCCGCCCCCGCCCCGCCCTGTAATAAATAATATTAAAAAAAAATATTATTTTCTAATTTTTTTTAATTGAATTGATTGATTTTGTTTTGTAATTTTAAAATTATGATCCCATATTTTAAATGTGGGTTTGTTATTATTATTTTTTGGTACATAGTTAACTTTTTTATCCAATTTTTCAATAAAAAAATTATATTATTTTTTTTATTTTTTAAATTTTAATCAAATAGTGGGGACGGGGCAGGGCGGGGAAAACCCGACCCCCGACGGGGACGGGGATGAAGATGAGTTTTAAAACCCGACGGGGAACCGGGGCAGCAGCAGGGAGCGAGGACGGGGACGAGGAATGCAATATCCGCCCCTGCCCCGCCCCGTTGCCATGCTTGTTATATATATATATATATATATATATATATATATATATATATATATATATATAGAACCTTATGGAGCAATCTAATTATACCAATAAGTACCTCCAATCCATAGGAGAAAAGTTGAGTGAAAAAACCAGTCTTGGTTTGGAAGCAAACACTTCTCCTTCCTCCTCTAAGACTATCCAAACCCCAATCTTCAAACCTCTCAAGATGACTGATAAGCTTCGAAAAGAATTTGCTAAACTCCGAACTTATAACCAGCCCTCTGAAGAGCCTAGGGAAAAAATTGAAGGATTAACATCCATCATTATCCAGGATACTCCTCAGACATCCCAATTGGTTGTTCTGATCTCTTAGCCCTCTCTCCCACCACTCCTTTATGGTATCAGAGCCTGATGGGGAAGTAGGAATATATGGCTAGATCCGGTATATCTTTTGCTCATCTGAGATATTACCCAGACATGAATCTTTATTTTCCTGTTGTTTTCTGTTTTTGTATATGATTTAAGGTTTTAATATCTTAAGTGGTAAGCATGATAAGCAGAGAAAGCACTGATCTGGAGTTGTTGGGGTAGTAAGTCCCGTTGAGTTGAGGGCAGTAAATCCTACAAATTATTGGAACACCAGATCTGAACTTTTGTCTGAAAATTCATAGGCTTCAGTTAAGAGATTAAAAAAAAAAAGTCTGGAATATATGTCAGTGAGTAAAATTTATCCGGATCTACTTTTATATCTTTATAGAACCAAAGGATGGCGATGATATCAGGGGACTATTTTATGATATTTTCTTCAATGTCTCTTTTCCGCTCTTTCTCCTCCCGATTCTCTTTCAAGTCTTCACAACCTTCCTCCTATTCTCTTAATCCTTCTCAAGCCGATAGCACTTTAATCAAATCAAACCGAAATATTTTCAAAGAAGAAGTTTCTTTTGAAGATATTAATCAAGATCTGGATGACTGGAAGATTCCCAGAATTCCAGATAATGAACTTTATAAACCAGAAGGCCGATATTTTAGAAAAACTGATTTTATAATTCGGACTGTTGAAACTAATATCCGCCTTAAAACTGATTTTGATGAAATCAAACTTCTTTCAAACAATTCTTTAAAACTGCATAGGCAAAATTATAATTTTTTGCATATTGGATGTGTCCAAGTTGCTGCCAAACCTCTCGGGATTGAAGGATTAAACACCTCTATTCTTTTGTGTTTAAGAGACTCCCGCCATAATCAGTTTACCGATTCCATTTTAGGCACTGTTGAGACCAGCCTTAGTAATGGACCCATCTATTTCAATTGTTATCCTGATAGGACTGTCAGCCTTGAGGATGCAAACATCCTAGATGTCTTGACCCTAGATGTCCAACTTCATGTTCTTGATATGAAAGTTGGTTCTATCCCGGTCAATATCATCTACCGGGTTCAATACAAGGTAATGAACTCATGTGTCTCTAGAGTCCTTAAACCTAGGAAGACTGGAGTGTTTCTCACAGATACAACCAAAGCCAAGGTTGTCATTCCTAAAGTCATCAAGTGGGAAGACATTAATTTTTCGCAAACTTGGGCCATGGACGGAGTTGCTCCGGCTAAACCCCAAACCACACCTAGCTTTGAGTCTGTTAGACAGTATGACTCGGGAAGGGTTGAGATCACCTTTAATAGATCTAACTCCTTCAATACAACTAGATCATCCTTTACTAGGGATTCTAGATCAGAAATGTTTGGATCTGTCTTCTCTAGGAAATCCTTCTCTGCTGTTCCAAGTGGAAGTAGTAGTAGAATCAAGCTTCAGGGTGTAGAAACCTTTACCTCTATTCCTCAGCCTGTTTACCAACAGGATACTCATGAGGAAGAGACTGCTAGGTCTATCCCATCTCCAACCTTTTCATCTATGCAAGATTATGAAGTTATCCATGATTAATAAGACTTGCATAGATTATGAAGCCCTTAAGCTAGATTTCGACTCAGAGGAAATGATTCCTCAGAGAGAGTGGTTTCTTAGCCATTACAAGGGTATTAGTAAAGATCAAATTAGGGAAGAATATTATTCTTTTCTTAATCTTGTCAAGTCTCAAATCTTTTTCTTTGATTGGTTTAAGTCTTATGCAGTCTATCATAAGATAGATTATCCTTTCTTAGAACCAAACACCATTAGTGTTATCACTAAGTATGATCTTAAGGATGGCCAGATAGTTAGATCTGAGTTCCCTCCGTCGACCAAGTTTATTCTTTGAGATTTTTGATAAGCTATTTAAGAGTGGATATTGGATTATTTATTTATTTATTGTGAGTATATGATTGACTGTCTTTCGCTACAACGAAGAAATAATGTAGCATAAAAGTCGAATACTCATAGTATATATATTATGTTTGTTTCAACGAAGAGAAAATACTATCTATGGATTGAATATCCATATTCCTAAAGATCTGTTCGCTACAACAAATCGATAATGCAACCTACGAGCTAAATGTCATAGTTCTATAATTACTGTTTTCCACAACGAATATATAATTTGGTCTATGTGCGCATAATAGAATGAAAGTTTTTACAAAGTTATTATTCTTATATACAAGTTTATACGTGGTTCTAAAAATTTTCAAGGGGGTATACAATAGTTTCTAAAAGTGAGTTGTATTTATTTCACTTTTATTTAATGTCAATTAAATTCTTTTTGGATGTAAAATCTTGTGCTATGTTTGTATTCTCCTTCCTGTCCGTTTTGTACTTTATGCTCTCACTAAGTTTTCGTGACTTACCCCCTTTTTTCATTTTTTTCCTCAGATACACAAGTAGTTGAGTAGTTGACTTCTTGAAATTTGTTGACTTACTAAGGAATTTGTTTATCTTTTTGGTAGGTCTCCATTGCATTTGATGGGGAGTTTTTTTGTGTGACTCCATTATAATGCAGTTATAAGGATAATGGTAGGAATAGATATAGAGTTTTCTCTTTATTTTGAGGTGTAGATGATCCTATCTTATAGATATGTTTATGGTATAATTATGATGTTTTAAAACATTTTGATAATTAATATGTATGATCAACATCACTATTAATTTATATTTTGGATAATATGTCAAGGATCTAAGTTGTGATTTGTGGTCTTGATATCTCAACTTTTGGATCTCTCTCTTTATATATATACATATATAGATAGATAGAGATTTGTATGGATATATGATATGTTCTTTTTAGGAAAAATTTTGCCCAATTTTTGGTAATTCCTTGTGGTTGATCTTTTAATTGTGATTTGGAGGGAATAACTTCTAGACTAATCAGGCTAAGGCGAGTTGGTCATGATCCAAGAGTGGATATTGACAATGCGGGTGTTTTTAATAATTAAAACAAAAATATGAAGACCCAATAAAAAAGATCAAAACAAAAATTGAGAGAAGGGAAAAAATAAGTGAAAAACCCAACAATTTTTTTCTCCGAAATTCTGACCAATTCGAGGTAGGTAGCAGCGTGTTCCAAATTCATACTCAATGGTCAATCCTTTCGATGTTTAGTTTTGTTGGTGTTTATCAACTGAGGATGCGGTTTTCTTGACGGTTGTAAAGTCGTGATTGAAACAGGAAAGGGGTTTAGGAATGAAATGACCGATTTGATCAAAAGAACTTTTGGAATTTTAAATACTATGATTTTATTTTATTTTATTGTCTTAACATTCCTTTTCTTTTCTTCTGGTGTTCATGTAAATATAATTTGGTATGCTGTTTTCTGCAGCTATTGAAGAACTATGGGTGGAAAGAAGGGACTGGTCTTGGAGTCTCTGAGCAGGTTTTCTTTCTTTCTCCCTCTTTTTGTCCACTGAATGACGAATCTGCACTCAGAAACATATTTGTAAATATTGAGTTCATAACTTTCAACCCTTCTGTTAATTCATAATTTAAATAGACCATTTCCATAGTCAAGGAGAAAATGACATACCTTGTGTTAGGGTATGTAAATTTTCACTCTCGGAATAGTAGAGTAGCTTGCAACTTTGACAACCATGAAATGATATCCTCTTTGTCTTACTTTACCCCCTGCAAACAATCAAGGGCTCGTTTATTTCCCAGTTGGGTAAATTTTGATAGGATTAATTTAAACTGTGGAACATAATTGAGACCTGCGACCAAATTAATCTCAGTTATAAAATTTTATATTGTCATGACAAGAGGAACTAATTCTGGTGTGTCACCAGTCAGGCTCCAAAACTCTTGTTTTAAAACATTTGACATTTTCCTGGTACTCTGAATATGCCTTGAGAATTTGTACATTTAAATTCCATTGAAGGATTATTTTGGCAAGTTCGTAAAAAGAAATGCAAAAACCACTAAGTTAGAAAATAAGAGCAAGAAGAAAGCTACTATAGATGAAAACAGTAATTTATTCTAATAGAGTGGCAAGATTCGTGTACTACAGTGTAGAGCGTTGAGTCAGTGAGGCAAGATCATTTTGAACAGTTATTTTCTTCTTCTTTTTTTAACCTTTTTGATATCAGTACGAGTTACTGTCATAGGGTCTGTGGCATCTTTACTTTTTTGCATAACTCACCATTCTCTCTCCTTTTTTTTTTTTACTCTAAATGATTTCCTTCTTATCTTTAACTTCAAATAATTTCTGGATCATTTACCTCAAAGAAAAGCAAAACACTTTCTAAACGGATAAGAAAGATGCAGGAGTTTGAAAAGATGCAAGAGAAGGAATTTGAGCGTGCTTTCTTGGGTTTCCCTAAACAATGTTTTAGTATTTTTTTTCTTGGGCCCCTTTGTAGAAATACATTAGCTCTGCCATACACATGTACAGCCATGAACTTTTTTGTTTAAGGAAACATCCAATTTGTTCATGAAAAAAACACTCAAGCTGGGCCTTTTTACGCATCGGGGTTAATTACCATTTGGGGATAATTTTTAAATTAATTATCAAAAGGGGTAAGTCGTAATAATTAATAACTGTTACGACTTCTCATTCAAAATTTTATTTTTTAAAATTTTTAAATTGAAGTCGTAAAAAATTTTACGACTTTAGTGTAATTTTTTTTTTAATTTACGACTTCAAAGTCGTAAGAAGTTTTATTTTTTTTACACAAGGTAAAAACAAGTTAGAAATATATTCACGACTTTTAAGCGAAAAAATATTTACGACTTAGAATCATAAAAATATTTATGACTTCTTAATGTTAGTTTCTTTTTTAATTTTAATTTTTATTGTTCATGTTTTTTTTAATTTACTGTTGGAAGTCGTAAAAAAGTTTACGACTTCCATAGTTTTAAATTTATTTTATATTAAGTACTTTTATTATTTTTAAGTTTTTTATTTTTATTTTCGGTTTTCAGTTTTTTTACATTAATTTAATTAAATAATTTTTAAAACTTAAGAATTATATAAATTAATTTTATTTTTAATTATATTAATTTATTAAATAGATTAATTCAATTTTAAATTTTTAAAAAACTTAAGAATTAAATTAAATAATTTTAAAAATAATTAAGAATTAATTTAATTATTAAATTAATAAACTTAAAAAATAGTTAATAAACGTAAAAATTAATTTAATTATTAAGGTAATAAACTTTAAAAACCGTTAATAAACTTAAGAATTAAATTAAACAATTTTAAAAAAATTAAAAA
>PYAF01004164.1:123211-171907 GCA_007407185.1 Glycine tomentella | reverse complement strand
TGTTTATTAACTTAATAAAAAGATGTTAAAACTTAATAATTAAATTAAATAATTTTAACAAATTTAAAAAATTTATTTATTAACTTAATAATTAAATTAATTTTTAAGTTTATTAACTGTTTTTTAAGTTTTATCCTTAAATAATAAATAAAATAATTTTATTAACATTTTGTAAACAAAATATTTTGAAAAATTTTTAAAAAAAAGTTTAAAACATTTTAAAACCAAAAACGTTAAAAGCAAGAAGGAAAAAAAAAAAGTAAAGTCGTATAATGCCATACGACTTTACCATTAAAAAAAAAAAAAAGAAACGGAAGTCGTAAAATAAAATACGACTTCCTTAAAAAAACAAAATAAATACGATTTTATATACATTACACAAGTTGTAAATAAATACACGAGTTCAGTAAAATAAAATAAAAAAATAAGTCATAAAAAGATTTACGACTTCGCTTATTAAAGTCGTAAATTCTTTTACGACCTACCCTTTTTCTTAAATAATTTAAAAATTACCACCAATCAGTAATAAAAAAAAAACACCTCCTTTTCGTAAATTGGCCCTCAAGCTGCTTAGATTCTTAAAGAAATAAAAAACACCCAAATAATTTTTCAAAATTATAAATATGAAATACTTTAATCCATTAGTTATTTTCTTTCTAATTTTAGTATATAATCAGTTCTTAAAAAATAAATGTGTATTAATTTATTCTTTAGAAAAAAACATTAACGACCTAAATTGATCCTTGAAAATATTAAATACTGTATAAGAAAGGTTAAAATGTCTCACTTATATTTTTGAGAATTTTTTTTTTGTATGAACTAAATTAAGTACTTTTTTAGGATCTAATTTGGGGTATTTACTCATTTTTTGTTTTTCACAATCAGAAGCTATTTGGTCAAGCCTAGAGTGAACTCTGTTACATATAAGATCGTATCTACTAAATTTTGAAGAGTCGCTGTATAGTTCAAGGAAATGACATTGAAAATAAGCTTGTTTTGTTGGGATCCTCTTTAATCTTGTCAAAATTCACCGGTCGTATTCTCGTAACATAACTAATCTGATAATAAGGATTTTCTACACCGAGTGATTCCTTCTATCACATTAGATATAGAAATTAGTACATCATTAAGTTGAAACAGCACGATGCCGTACAAAACTTTCAGACCACCTCGAGTTTAATATAAGGAGGAAGCATAGAAGAGGTAAGAGAATATACAACTTTGCTGCCAAATACGAAAAGATTCATACTTGAAGAATAGACAAAAGAAAGAATAAACTAGGTTATACGGTGAAGGAATGAATAATCTCAACCTTTGCCGGCATCAAATTATAATTGACCCGCGTAGCGCAATATCATTTTCTTTTCTTGGACTCATGATCAGGCTTAACGAGCTGGACAGGAGCAGCTGGTATTCTGACCCACCATTCTCTAATCCTCCGTATCCATCTATCACTACTCTCTTTCCTATATGGCATCTCCCTTGTGTAAAACTCAACGAATACCACCAATAATATGTATTTTGGAGGAACAAAGGCAAACACTGCAGCTAGGAATACAAGTAATAGAGCAACCTTCTCTGTAGCCTGCAGGACAAATGTTAAACTTCAGAAAAAAAGATTATTGAGGAAACTTAAAGTGGCTGAATCAATTTGTTTAGAAATCATAAAACTAATATTTCAGCAGATACTTCATAAAATAGGAAATTAACAATGCTACAAAGGATGCCATTATTTTTATGGCTATAAACTTATTTCGGCCAAAAAGCTAGTTGGGAAAAGCTAATAATTTGCTGTTATTCTACACATTGGAAATGAACCAAGGTTAACTCAACTCTAAAATTTAACTCGTTGGAAAAAGATTAGTCTTATAAAGAGTATTAGTATTCTTGCCATATTCCTAGCTAAGATGGGACATCTTAACAATATCCGAGGCTCCAACTATGCTTAAGTCATCATTTCGACAATGGCACTCAATAAGATTAAGATTAATAATTCATATGACCCACAAAGTCTTCTCTCTTTATATGTGCTTTTTGCATTTTTATATTTTTGGAACTGATTCCTATTTACATTTACCATGTAAGGTGGACCTATACTTGGAATAGATTTATGTTGTTTAAGGTGATGAATGGCCATGAAGTTTGAGGTGGAAATCAAAGCATGCCTTATCCTCCTCCTCAGTCTCTTCCTAAAACTCCACTACTCTTAATAAATTTTGTAGATTGAAAATTTTCCAACAGATAATGAAGTGCTTTTCATTTATGTTTAATAACATATCTACTTCCTTCATAGTGGACAAATGAAACGCAGCACAAACCTCATTATAGTACCCCACAAGATAATGTATGCATGGTAAAAGATGTTTTCGACCAACTGCATGCACAACATTTTAATTTTTCTTTGTAGAAATAAAGCATGACTTGGATACTCACCTGTGGTAATATAGCCAGTAGAAGAGCTCTCAATTTTAGGAGAATAATATTTGCAGCTTGAATAAGCGATTCAAACTGTGTAATGGCCTCTTGTAATGTCAGCAGTTGTTCTACAGCATTTCGATTTGGGGGAGAAGTTACTATAAAGGCTTCTAATGGTCTTCCCTTTCTGAAATGCCTTCGCCAGAGCATGAGAATTGCCATAAACATAAAAATGGATGGAATAAAGTACTGGATCCACCCCCTGTACATCAGTGTTAATCAACTGCTTTATTCATCCAATCCATGGAAGCCAGTTTTAAAACAATAATATCATTTGTTAACAGTCATTATTGTCTGATCTTGGTGGTAATTAATTTGTTTGATAAAACAAAAGTAAAACAGCTTATTAAAACATTAATTCTAGCTTTTAAAATTGACATCCTCAACTTTTTGAAGTACAGATTGACAAAAGTATGCACTATGCAGAATGGTGCCAAAAACATGATGGACCTTGAATGAAATGAGCTTAGAAACAAATATATATACATATATATATATATATATATATATATATATATATATATAAGACAGGAGCAAGTGGTGGTTTGATGTGCATGAACCTTGACAAAGAGGATCTTAAGCATTGTAGAGAAGGACATGCAATACATGTCAAATAATATAAAAAACTACTTTTTGGCCATTTTGTTTATAATAATATCCTTCCATATTGATTTGTTTCTTTCCTTTTCTTTTTCTTGAGTCTCTTAGACTATGATCTTGTGTAATTTACAGTTATTTCTCAATAATCAGTACATGTTGAAATTCAACACCGAGTAGTGATGAACTTGAGTTTTGTCCATTTACATGTGTGGGGAAAATGCTAAGAAACTAAGGAAATCATAGTTGGCCTTACACAATATCTTTTAGGGATTGAGACCAATTGGTTGTGAATATTAAATTTATACAAAATTGATGGGACAAGAGTTGAGGTAAGAACTAAGAACCAATATAAAAGCCTTTTAAATGTTCAAAATTAAAGAAATTCATGTATAAATCAGAATGTGATAGAGTTGAGAATAAAAGACACCTAATAACAAAAGTGGAAAGTTTACCAACAGCCTAACGTTTTGCTAAATGAGTGACACTGCGTTTATGTGGAAAGCAACCAATTTGAAACAACAGATATAAAATGAGGCAACAGATATTAATGTGGGTCACCAAGTCATCTGCTGATTTTACAAGAAAACAATTACCTTATAATCATATAACAGGAGAGTAGCAAAAACGCTGCTGATTTGTAAAAGTCTTTCCATGAGGCCAAAAGCTGTAGTCGGTTAGCAGATACAATGACTGGTAATAGCAGTTCCTACAAAGAGTTAAAAGAATTATCCATACCATATATATTAAAAATACAGAGTCCTTTTATTTTTCCCTCATCCTCTTGGGAAACCTTATAATTTGTGTTTTGAGAGGTTAAGCCATTCAATGGATATCCTAACCCAGCTTTCAGGTTCAAAATTGAAATGCATTTCAAATATGAAGCAAAATATTTAGTGAGCTGAAGGAGCATTTGAAATATTAGTCACAGCATATTATAACAATTTATTTTTTTTACTTTCCTTTTTAATTAATATACTCTTCCCCTCTATACTATAATTTCCATGATCAAAATGAATTAAGAATTAATTTTTCAAGAAAAAAAGAGATTGTGGAATGTAAATAATAATTAACCTTCATTACTGCAACATTTGTATCAATTCCTTCAACCTTCACTTGGTCCACCGTTGCCTGCGCAGCTTCCGCTTTTCCAGTGTCCAGAAGGGACTTTTTCACTGCCACTTCCAAGGGATGTATCTCACCAACTCGGATATCACTGACAAAAGTTGCTTCCTGACAAATATCAGTCACCTTTTTTGATTTGAATCCAAGATAGAAAAGTGCCAAAACTGCTACCGGAGACACTGCCGGTTGCTTTTTTGTTTCTACAGTTACAGGAATATCACGTTTAACAGAAACAGCAGCCAAATTTGTTAAGCTCTTTGACATGGTTTGCAAGATTATGTCTCCCCGCGGAAGAGTTTCAGCTAGGTTAAACGTAAGTAAAGTTTTATAGTGGGATGAGAAAAACCGGAATGCTTCTCTAACTGCACGATAGCGGAAAACACCCAGAATAGCCCTGGCAAGCACTTCTGATTTTTGTACCTCCTTAAGGTAGTATTTCCTGATAAACTTGTGTGCACGCAAGATCTCCAGACTAATGTCCAACCAATAGTCACGGCGCAAGTTTGCTTTAAACTCAGGGAATTCAAAATAAACAGGCTCTGCTCTGTCAATACATATTGAAAAATCATAAAACTCGAAGTAGAAAGCAAGTGAAATATATAGACAAGTCAGATGATATTTGTCTATAGATAACATACACAGAAGTTGACTTATACATCACAGCTTTATCAAAAAGGCGAGCACCAAGGGGTCCAGTCAGATCAGGCCTTATGACCTGTTTCATGTCTGTGCCCAGATCATATCGAACAGCTTTCTCATATACACCAACTCCCAGTGACTCAAAGTACAGAGCATAATTGGTGAGGGTCAACCGCCCTATAAAGGTCAGAAAATTGAGGTACAACTGAGTAAAGTGGAAAACATGTATGCATCATTAGTCAGCCTGCTGAAACTGGGTTCCTAGTCAATTTGTTACTACATTGCTCAGGCATAAAGCAGAAAGAAAAGGCTAACACATTACACAACGTGGTCTACAACCATTTATTTCATTCCATATAATCCAGTTTGCTGCGTGCATCAAATTAGCTTCTAATTAGGGCACTAAAAACACTTAACTAAGAAAAGTTCCTAGACTTACCTTGAGCGAAAATTGCAGGAGATTATTCCATGCATTTTTTTATGCAAACAAAGATAAAGGTTGCCCTATAGTTACAGCAAAGAAGCAATTAACGGAATGTTCAAGAAATAATTTACTACAAATATTTTAGTGCAGCCCTTTGTGACCAATTGGGCTCTCAGTCACTCAACGATTCCAGCAGGATTCCGTTAAATAGTGAGTACTTCATCTACAATCAAAAGCTTAATGTGATATTTAGCTTGCCTGTCCATTTGTAGTGCAGTAGAAGCTTGGTAAAACATAAATTTAAGTTATATTCTGTAAATAACAACAACAATGACAAGAAGAAAAAGAACAATTGTTCAGCTGAGCAAACTAATTTTCATGACTTTATCATACTATAAAAAAGAGGAAAATGGGAGTTGCTAATCACCTAGGCAAGCTATTGGAATGCACCATCATCCTAGTAGCATCTCAGCCACTCAGTGTGTAACTATAATCAACAAGGAGAACTAGACCCTTTCAATGTATACAATCTGTTTTGGGCATTAGAACGAATGACTCACCAGGCCATGCAGTGATTCCAATATGTTGAAGAACTGGTTGAGTTGGAATTGTCCCGTCAACATCGAGGACAATCTCTCCTTCGGCAAGCTGAAGATTTCCAACAGATGCAGCCATCACATTCTTAGAATTCTTGATAACCCTGCACGCAACTCAGTGTCAAGAACTACACAAACAACAACAACAACAACAACAACAACAAAGTCCTATTTCACCAGGTAAAGTGAGCTACATGGATTACACGACACCATTCAACTCAGTTAAAGACTAAAGTTTCAGCAATGTAGGAAGTACACAAACAACACAAGTAACAATGTGGAAGGAGAAGAAAAAACAATCGTACTTGTCAAGGAATCTTAGGTATTTGTCATAAACAAGAAAATGAAGGCGGTGCGCGGAAGTACTAGTGAGTGCATGGAAGAGATTGTGGACAGTTACAACATCAGCAATGGGAACACAGACAGGAGCAATCCGCGAGAAAGCCTCCAGACCAACCGTCTTCTTGTCATCGACCTAAATAAAATCCATTGCAATAGCATTACATTCGAACAGTTATTAAATTTAATTGCATAGGATCACGGGAATGGTGGAGGTGAAACCTGAAGCGCCATATTGGTGGTACTCGAATAGAACAAGGAGGCGTCATCCTCATCACCAGCGGTTTCCTCTTTACTTGAACTTGAAGAAGGGTTATCCTGCAACGCAGTAATGAAGCAAAGAGATACATTACATTACATGATGATGAATGAATGAAAGTGGAGAAGAGAATGGAGAATGGAATGAACTGAGAGGGTGTGGACGCTGGGAGCCTCCCAAGCGAGCATCATGTCGAAGGTTAAACGACGGAAATCGTTGTCGTTTAAGAAATCGGAGTTATGAATGAGTTTGTGAAGAGCTTTGTAGGAACAGAACTCCAAGAGGTGTCTGGCGTAGGTGAGAAGCTCTTTGACGCCCATGGGGAGTTCCGAATCGAAGCAGTGTTGCAATTCCTGTGTCGACATTCCAAGGATCCTGAAATGGTAGATGGTAAATGGTAAATGGATATGAAAGTGCGAAATGGAAATGGAAGAAGAAAGTGAGGAAAATGACTTGGAACAGCGAGAGACGACGGAGTTGGCGAGATGAGAGAGCTGAGGGATGGGTTTGGGGGAATTGGCGGAGTCATCGGCGGAGGCGGCGGCGTTGGGAGAAGAAGGCTTGCTCCGGTGGAATAGGGATTTCAGCGAGTGCTGATGGTTTCGAAGAATGTTCTCCCACATTCCCTCCATTTCCAAACACAGAAATTCAATTCCTTTCGTTTTCAATTTTTTGATTCGATGATCTGTGTATGTATCTCATGCAATGCCAAATGCTCAATGCAATAATCCGCACCGACTTTGCTTCCTGACTCGGTAATCTCGATCTTCTTCTCACTTCCCCGCTCGCTAATCAATTTTTTCCATTTCTATTTTTATTCTTTTCTTTAGTAGCAATAAATAATAAATTTGATATTTATTACTTGAATGTGTTTTTATTTTTTTGTAAGTTAATTTCTTTCATTGATGATAATGTCGTACGGCTCTTGCCTCTTCTCGTTAATATCGTTCAATATGTTTCCAATTACAACAACAACAACAACAAATGAATGCCCACGAAAAGAATGTTTTTATTTATTTAAAATGAAATATTTCTTTTTATTTATCCCAGTCTAAAGAGAAAGGTAACCGCAACTTGACTTATTCTGGCAGGTTTATCTTTGTCATCTTAAATTTTGATTAAATTATTTATTTGATTCCAATTTAATTCGATTAAGATTGTTAATAATATATTCATTAAGATTATCTCAACCAAATTTATTAATTTTAACATTATATGTGATTAAATTATATAATTTAAAAATATAAAATTAAAATTAAAGTATATTAGTGGGACAAAAAAGGATTATAAACATTCCCTAGTCCCGTTATTTTCCCTGTTTAACAAGGATTAATATTAAAGTAAGCAATAATAATAATGATAATAACAAAAGCATTTAGATCACTTTTCTGTTCTCTCTCTGTATAAAGGGTAACACATGCGCTGTTGTAACTTGTTGCTCCAGTATGTCAAAATCGCATCTTACTAACGAACAATACAACCTCAAGGAGCTGTGCATGATATATGCATGAGTCTGAGCTCCCATTAATTTTGTTTTTACCTCAATAAAAAAGTATATGTTCTGATTATAGGACTAAATCAATCTAGACACGTTTTAATTCTGTTTTGTGATGAAAATTAACTCTACTGATAAATTTTACAACACAGGCTCAAAGACCAGTTTCCCCTAACAAAATTAAATTACAAAAAAAAAAAAAAAAAAAAAACTATTTCTAATTCTGGGTATGCACATGATGAGAAAACAAAAAGGACCTACAAAGTGGGCAAGAGAATTGATTGCGTAATATCCATTGCTCAATGCAATTGAGATGGAAAACGTGTCCACACCTTCCCAGCTTGCTCACTGCATCTTCCCCCTCATACTCCACCAAGCAAATGGAACAAATGTCTTCTTTCTCTCCATCACAGTTATGACCCTTCAAATCCTCGTACCTTGCCACGGGCAGGGAAGGAATTTCTGGGAACTCCATCTCCTTGGCCATGCCTTTGATCTCACAAGAGAACAAAAACATGCTTGCAAGTGCCCTCTTTAGTTTCATCAATGGGATCAAAATGCATGTGTAGAACACAATGGTCACTACACACAAACGAGACTGACACACCACTAAGCAATTCATCCTGCAATTAATCCAATACCTCAAATGAAACCCTTTGTCTCTCTAATGATTTTGGTGTGTAGGTATATGTTCTTATCAATGACAATGATGCTTAACAGAAGGTGTGTCTCTCTATATACTAACACTAAGAGGAGAGGGTTGTATGACTACTATTTATGTTGGCACCGGCCCTTTACATAAAATAATATATATCCTAAGCCTAGATTCTTGATTTATAAGAATAACTTGTTGTATTAGTTCTGACTTTGGAGGCTGCCAATGTGTATATTACTTGTTTATTACATAGGTCAGCTGCAATTATTCAAGTATAGGTTTTGGGCTGCGCTTATTCTATTAACAATATAAAGTCATCGCAGGATTAAATATGTAGTCTCTGTTAAGGAAGTTGTTAACTTAGTTATTTCAATAAATAAAAAATAATGAATCCATGTTGGAATGATGAGCCGACTAAATCTCCATTTGATTAATGCACACTAATAGTAATAGATATGCTCTTCCTTAACCTTGAGATTATCATAATTAATTAAAGTATAAATAGCCGGTGTGGTGTGGTGTGGTGTTTTTGCTTCAGTTTCATTTATAATAATGACCAACCGCGTGCCGTATGCACAACAAGTGCAGCGGTTAGCGGAGGGGAAAAGGAACCACCATCTTTGTTTGTTAGTTTTGGGTTAAGGGTTTGCAAGATTTGGATTAAAGAAATAATATTTTAAAGCATCTTTACCCTTTCTTACTTTAACTTTTTTCTATTTGTTTAAATTTAATTTAAGTATACCGATGGTATAATACTTTCATTTAATTAAAGATTGTCATGTACTACAAGAAGAAAAAGATTGTTAGTAACTTTTATAATTACTATCTTTAAAGACATACTTATGATTTTTATTTAGTTAATATTTACACTAACAATATATCATCAATAAAACCTCTTTTATTTATCACATAATTTCTTTTTTGTATTAAGGGGACTCAAAAGACCCAAAATACTTATGACAATTTCCACTGAAGGGGCAAAAAGGCCCTACATCATATTATTATCATATTTTTCATTTTCTTTCTTTTATCTCCTGTTTTCCTTCTACATGTTCAGGATTACAGATATTAATATTTGAAAATTTAGATTGACTTTCCTCCCAATATTAAATAACGTATATAATTATGACAATTTTTTTTCTTTGCTTTTCTTTCCCAGATACTGGTTCGATTATTTTTGTTCACCATATTTTTTACTATATAATCTCACGTGTCTTTTCATTTTATGACACGTCTTGTAATTTTCTAGTGATAAAAGGTTTAATTTGTCTAGATGAGATCATAATTTAAAATCACCAATATTTAATCTTCTATTTGATTAAAGATTAATTTTATTATCCTTAATTATTTCAACTCTCGTAATTATTATTCAATATTAATATAATAAAATATTTATCTAATATAATTAAAATAATATTTTATCAATTGAATAAAATTTTAAGTTTTTTCAGAGTTTACAAATTTAAATAAAACTATAATTTTTTCTTCTAAAAATACATTTTTTATTCTTTAATTTTTTTTTACCATTAGTGAAATATTTATGAATATTTTTTATGTTTTATATGAATTTAAAAATGTCTATATAATTCAAAGATATAAGGTTAATCAATTAATTGAAGAAGGATGAAATAAAAAGAATAATAAAAAGTTACAAATTCAAATCTTCAATTTTCTAACAAAATTAATAACCTAATATTTGTCCGATAAAAAATACATATATATTGGAAAACATTCATTAGTTTTATTAAGATATTTAGACCAATATCGTTTGGGCCCGTAAGACTGTAAATGAAATGAGAAATTAATTTGCCAAGCATTCAAACTCAAGTTATTAAAAATCCAATTAAGTATGTTTTCTTTAACAAATAAACAAACTCATATTAAAAAGCTTGTGAATAGTGTTGCTTACAGGACGATAAAATTGTTAATTTTAAACAAAGAGAAGAGATATATTTGGTATTTTTTTTAAAAAAAGATATATTTGGTAAATTGCAACTTTATCTTAAAAATTATTTAATAAATTTTATGTTTAAAACATTAAATTCTTTGTCTCTCATGTTGAAGATGGTGAAGGCCAGGCTGGGTTCATACTTGGACTTGTGGTTCGAATGTAGACTTGTGAATTTTGTAAAAATGTACTTTCATAATTCGTTTGTATAAAAAATATTTATAAAATATAGCAACTAATTTTATCAAGCAACTGTTATTAATAAAAACAAGCATTCATGTTATATTGTCATTTGCTCCAACGGTGCAACTGACTATGATACGGTTTCCACTTAGTTAAAATAGAATTAAAAACTATGGTTGAAGTTGCTCTTAATCATATGGAGTTGCTCTTGTCACACCTAATTAAGATAGAGTGGCTTCATTCTGAAGATTTATTGTAAGAGTTTAATGTTTATAAACATAAATAAAAGACATAATAAAATAACAATAAAGTTCATACCAAAAGCTATATTAATTTTTTTAATATTATTTAATGGCAGATTCAATGATGATAAGGGTGGACTCTGGTCCCGTCCCTCCAGAATTATTTTACACAAATTATATATGTATAATTTACATTTTTTTTTTTGTAAAAATGGGCGTAGTTTTTATAATCTATTAATTATAAATTATATTCACCAATAAGGTTTAGTAAAATTAAAAGTTTACGTTATTATCTAATATTAACTTGATTCTTTAAACATCTTAACTGTGAAGAGATTATATCTATTTTGATAATTTATCCATTTCAAATATAAAAACAGTCTCTTTTTTTATGGAGAATAAAAAAAGTATTAATTAAAGATATTTTTAGTGCCTATTAAAAAATGTATATAATCATGTATGTTAAAACATTATTTTTGGATCCCTCTCACCCATTTTCTGTATCCACCAATGATATTCAAACTTCAACTAATTTGTATCTATAAACATTTTGTTTATTATTGTTCAGTAAAATTGACTATGAAATACTACAAAAGGCAAATAAGGATTATTTTTAAAGTGTTCCTTGTAGTAAATAAGATAAAAATATCGGCCTAAAAATAATAAGATTTTTTTTGGGAAACGAAATAATAAGATAAAAAATAGATTTTAATTAATTTTTAAATAATTATAAGTTAAACTGATTAAAATTTGAAACAAATACATACATACTTTAAAAGATAACCAATATAAATTTCTTAACAAGGTAACATACGGGTAAGTCATACAAATATAATCACAGCATATGAAAGCAATATTTTGAATAACGGTTCCACCGTACATAATTTATAAATGCATATTTCTATTTGTTGACATACTAACAAAAGTCAAAGTAGTTTGTTTTGTTCGGAATAGAAAGTGACGCCTGGATACCAATTAGGGTCAATGAGAATGGGACAGAACTCAGAGGGTCGAAATAATCGACTTACTATTAGAAAAATAATGGTAATAAGTAGGAATTTGGACAGGCTGTCTCCTCTTCAATGATAGTTTCATCTTAAATCTATTCATAACAGAAAAAAAAAATTATTTTAAGTGATTTTTTTTCCAAAGTAAACAAGTAAAAATACATTTTATTATCATAATATACTATTTTACAAAATTAAAAGCCACTCTACAAGTCAATTAATTGGCATAAAGTTATTCTTGCTTAATCATGGAGTATCAGTAATCTGAAGTTCAAATTCTAGATTTTCTTTGAGAGAACTTTGCTATTAGTCTTCCTCAATTCATAGGATTAATTTTGTGGAAGATATTGGTGGTAAAAAAAAAAAAAAAACATTAAACTGCTTTTGTTGTCAAACAATTGGCAGAAGGTGCCCAATCCCAGAGTTTCACGTGTTAAGGTATATATAGATTATTCCAATTGGCAACCCTACTGAAATGAGCATAAACACAATAATGATTCTTTACGAGAAGATAAGGATGCCAACAGGAAGAGGTAATCAGCATTTAGCATTTCACAATTTGGTGTGACATAACTTTTTTTTTTTTAAAAAAAAAAAGCTCATATGTTGTGTAGTAAATTTATGTAAAATCACTTTATTATTATTATAATTCTAAAAAAGCTGTCCTTTAATTTAAAGAAATTGAGAGAAAAAAGAAAAATAGAAGGAAGAAGAAGAAAATGAAAGGCGAGTAGATTAGGAGTGACCACACCTTTGTCACGGCCATGCCTGCTGTTAGCACGCTTTCTGTCTCGAACAACTTTTATCGAACACATTCCACGCAGTTTCTTTTCTCACCAATAAATTAAAAGCAACACACACCCAAATCAAAACAAGGAATTCTTGCTCTCTCGGTTCATGGAACTCTTACTCTCTCTCCCGTGACTCCTTCTTCTTCGCCATAACAAACAAAATGAAAATCAAAACAAGGAAATAGTGCGTTCGAACTTCGAAATTAGTAATTGAAGCATGCGATCACCTCAGCCTCTTCGCAACGGCGGCGATAACAGTTGTTCGCCGTCCCATAACCGTCGTTTCCACTCGACGGTGGCGGAACACAAACTACGTCGTTTCAACTTGCTAATCCTCGTGTTCCGCCTCACCTCCTTCTCCTTCTCCCTCGCCTCCTCCGTTTTCATGCTCACCAACACTCGTGGCTCCGGTTCTCCTCACTGGTACCACTACGACACCTTCAGGTACTCTTATTACTTACTATTTCAGACCTAATTTCTAAATTCGTGTGGAAATTGGAAAGTAAGTTACCGAAATCGGTTCAGATTCGTTCTAGCGGCGAATGCGATAGTGGTGGTGTACTCAATGTTCGAAATGGGAGCGTCGGTGTGGGAAATTTCACGAGGCGTAACACTGTTCCCCGAAGTGTTGCAAATATGGTTCGACTTCGGGCATGACCAGGTCAAAAACTCAGAATCGAGAAATAATTCAACAGTATTTATTCTCCATCACTCGCTTATGTATGCGTGTGGGAGTGATGTGGTGTGCTGGTGGTGGTGGTGCAGGTGTTCGCGTACCTGTTGTTGTCGGCGAGCGCGGCGGGGACGTCGATGGCGAGGACGCTGAAGGAGATGGAGACGTGTAGAGCGAGCAATGCGTTCTGCGTGCAAACGGACATAGCCATAGCGTTGGGATACGCGGCGTTTCTGTTCCTAGGGTTTACCTCGCTCCTAACGGGCTTCCGCGTCGTCTGTTTCATAATCAACGGTTCCCGTTTTCATCTCTGAGGTTTTCGTTTTGGTTTTGCGTGGGAACGACACACTACACAAACAAGTATTTGGGGTGGGGTCGGGCTTTTCTATTCACTGTACTCCATCCAAACACCGCTCGCTCGCAGTGGTTTGGGAAGAAAGGATGGCTCTTTTTGTATCAAAATCAAAATTATTTGTCTAAACCTAATTAGAAGAGCCTGTTCGCAAGGAGTATGTACAGTACAAATCAATTCTATTTTTTCTTGCATTGGGAAAACGGAGCTTTCATGCGTTGGAAAACGTGTGTAACTCCCGTTTATGTGGTGAGCACTTGATTTGTACGTTCATTCTTTTCTAAGAAATCCTGATAAGATTATGTTTATGATGGTAATTCTATTGAATAGGCTATTTTTTTTTATGATAATGCTGTAATTAGACAGTTGTTTCTCAACCAACCTGAGATATTTTCATAAGTTTTAATCCAAAGACTATGAGATTAATTTTTAATTTTTACTATATAATTACACTTAAAGTTCTTTGTTGATTCCCAACAATGTATTATAAGAAGATTAAACTCAAACTATTTTTCACAAGCTCAATTTGTATTACTAATTGAGTTATACTAGTTGGATAAATGTTAATTTTAAACATCAACACACATAAATTAGGTGATTTTATATTTTTACAATGTAAAATGTTAAATTTCATTTAAAAATTAGAGTAAATGACTTTCATTAGTGTTGGTATAAAGTGAGACAGAAAATTACAAACCTATAGAAAAGTTATGTAGTATTTGAATCCAAGTTATGGAAATTAGAAGAAAAGAAAATTAACTAAGTAACTTTGAGCAGCATAATTTTAATTAGGGGATTTAATTTTTTAAGAATAAATAGTGTATTGTAAACAGTGTGAAATGTTTTATACTCTTTCATTTTTTATTAAATTTTATTGGTTTATATAAAATAAATTAAGACAGTGATTATAATAAGATAAAGGAAGTACATTATTTGGGCGTGTTTAAAGACACCTAATTTATGCGTGTTTAGGTACTATGATTTTATGTAAGCAGCCTCTCCAGATGCATTGGTTGACAGGTTATGTTGTAAATCCATTTCTTCGGATAATGAGTTCTTCTTTAAGCGTCCTTTAAGCGTCTGTATTTTATTTAAGTGTCCTTTAAAGTTTTTGTTTTTGTTGGCAGCAAGATATGAGTTCAGGTGGTGAGAGTGTTTGTGTTATGTTATTTTTTAATGGAAGGAAAGTTAGAGGACGACGGGGTGTTGTTTTTGAAGAGGACAACAGGCCGCCACGTATCAATCGAAGATCAACAGTGAGTGATTGCATGAGAAGATATGCCAAAAATTAGGTCTAAAAGACAACCAACGTATCACTTTGGTGACGGCAAGATTATGACAACACGATCAATACACGGGAACTCAACTGCTGGATGATGAAGACATAGAAATGGTCATGGAAAATTTTTTCAACCAGTCAAGGAATGATTTGTTAGAATTGTACGTGAATTTTACCGCAATGGAGGATGTTGTTTTATCCATAAGGTCAGTCGCTTTTAATTCTACACATAATGCAGCATCATATGCTACTCCAGGTGTAAACGTGTCTGAGGAAGCTGAACATGACTCAACTTGGGTTATGGATGACGATGATGAGGATGATGAGGATGATGATGATGAAAACATTGCAATGGAAGATCGTCTTTTTGAGGAAGATGCTATTGTGTCGGATAATGATGAGGATGCTGGTGTGCATGCGCTGAATTCCAAGAGGAAACTGATGTGGGGTCGTCTCAAATCCGTGATCATATTACACAAGGTCACAACACAGCTTGATGTTGATGTTATTGATTCACTTATAGTAGGTATGTTTCTATTAAATTTGCTCAATATGAAAAATATTATTTTTTAAGGTATGTTGTTAATGTCAATGTTACCATTTCATTATTAGGAATGGTTAAGGAGGAACCGTCTGTGTCAATTGCATTGGTTCAGGAGAGGATCACCAATACTTATGAATTTAAAGTTTCATATGGAAAGACCTGGTATGTGAAGCAAAAAGCAATGACAATGATTTATAGGGATTAGGAAGAATCATATGCATTTTTGCCCAGGTGGTGCAATTACATGCTTCGTTTTTTATCATGTTCTTTTTATGATATTCAAACAAATGCTTATTTTATGGCATATCGACTGGTACGGGCAAAGCACGTGTTTCATCGCATGTTTTGGACTTTTAGACAGTGTTGCAAGGCTTTTAAATTTTGCAAACCCATCATTCAAATTGATGAGACTCATTTATATAGCAAGTATAAAGGAAAATTATTGATTGCCACGAGTCAAGATGGAAATAATGAGTGCCTGTCACTGGCATTTGCCATTGTTGAGGGGGAGACGTTGAAAGCCTGGGTTCGACGCTCTAGCCCATGCTCCTCCTCTCTTCGATGGCCAACGCCAACAGACACTTGTGGCTCCTCCTGAAGCTGGGTTTCTGGTGCATGTGGCACTACCTCCTCCAGGCGACAACTCTCTCTGAAGATAGACATTATGCGACCGACTTCCTATTGCGCCCACTTGCGACTGTAACCTGGCCATTGATCATGACTAAGCGCGAAGTACAACAGCTCCAGCCCATCAATCTATAAATTAAGATATATAAACATTAGTGTGAATCATGTTCTCTATCATGATAAAGATAAATAGACAAATTATAATGTCATCAAAACTTACACCACGACCAGTCTTGGCAGCCATCTTCGAGATGTACCGCTTCCCATTTTCCCTGTACCAAATCATGTACTCATGGTTTGGTGACATGAAGCCCTGAATCAGAGGGGGAAGGTTGATGTGCTGGTCCCTAACCTCCCAACGTCTAATAAACGATCTCAGCTTACGGACACAATTATCTTCTCGTTTACCGCACAAGGAAAGGTCATGCACACCCTTCAGCTTCCTGGGAGTACGTGGGATTGGTTGATCCCTCCCAAATTGGCGCATGCATCCATCCGACTGCGAATACTCCACGGTGTGGAAGCATATAACAGGAGTAATTGTCATCCACAACAGTCGCTGCTGCTCAGATGCACCACGAAAGTCTTAATCTCCATATGGTTGCCAAACCACCTGCACAGACCAAATAAACACACAATTATGTAACGACATGGACCACGAATGCACAGTTACGAACACTTAAAAATAACTCAACGTACCTCATCTCGACTGAGGGATTCCATTCTCATCCTATACCAAAGCAACTCGTGTGCTTGAAACCGGCCTAAAGCATTAAACCTTATTTCAAAATAACTGGCATTAGAATACTATAAGACTAAATTACAAAAATTGTTAAAAAAAAAAAAACTAAATATACTAACACATACCGGTGTCCGTAATGCCACTCCGGGTGAGTAGGAAGCAGAATAACTGTAGCAATGGGTGGGAATCTCAGCCACGTCCACACCCGAAGCAGCATGTGACATCCACCAATGTCACTTCGGCATGGATCTGTGCACTCACACATTTGTCTAAACAAATGTGCAAGGACCGCAGAGCCCCAACTTTATCCTCCAATATCCTCGAAGTCCCCAGCAAACAATGGGACGTAACGCGCCGCGACCATGCTCCCCCCGGATCTGTCGCTTAGCAGCCATGATCCAAGAAGTCGCACAATGTGCACCTTCATAAAGCGCATCACAACGATCAAATCGGGTTGAACCTCACCCTAGTGCGCAAAATGTCTATCAAAGAAAGACAGACGCAAATATCCACCTTTAAGCTCGGTGTCTAGCTGAGGTTAATGACCAAAAATCTCCTCAACGACGGTGTCCCATTCGGCCACGATGACTCTTGTTACGACTTTGCCCTTGGTGGACAAACCTAAAATACCAGCCATATCTTCCAACGTGATGGTCATTTTTCCCTGTTTCATGTGGAAGGTATGGGTCTCTAGTCTCCACCGCTCAATCACAGCAATAATAAGCACAACATCGATCTTAAAAAAAATTAACTAATCAATTCATATGTACAGTTTTAAAATAAAATTGTTTACTCTACTCATTTCCTGCTTGCATACCTGAATATGTCACATGCGTGCGACATGTAGAAAGTCAGCATTTCCTAACATATCACCAACGATGTCAGGTATATCATTGTGTTGTGTCCCCCCAGTCACTTTACCACGTCGAGTCTTCAATAGGCAAGTTGTGCCCTCATTCCACACAGCTTGTGAAACGTGGGTCCATTGAGTCAGCCTACGCAAAACACCCCACTTATACAGGGTAGAGATAACATGTGTTATCGGATCCATGGACTCACCCTCATGATCAGATCCAGAGCGTGAAGAATCAGTCGAAGATAAGTCAACCATCTAATGAGTATCTTAATATAAATAAATGAAAATTTAAATTTAAAAAAATTAACTTCAGTTGACAAAACATTACAAATAATTATCATATGAAATTAATTAAACCTAATGTACATCACTATCAATCCTAAACCCTAAACATTCAAACATAAACCCTAAAACTAATACTGTAAACACAAAACCCTTAACCAAATCCTCTAACACCATAAAGCAAACACCCTAAACCCTTAACCAAATCCTCATATCTACATAGAGAATCTCGAACCTAAATTTTTTTTTCTTCGAACAGGTTTTAATAAATCCCTAAACCCTTAACCATAAAGCAAACACCATGTTGAGTGACAGTAACCGGTTATGTGGAACTGAACAAGGTCTTAAAGAAGGCCAAGTCAACAGAGAAGAATGTTGAGACTTGGCCTTACGTGCCATTCAACATGGTGCCGTCAACCATAAACCATAAACCTTAGAGTAAATTACATCCGCACCCCCTGTGTTTCGCTTATATTTCATCTAATACCCCTTCCTTTTTTCACATTACTTTTACCCCCCCTCTATTAACACCGTTAACTAATGTCAATTGAAATATGTGAACAGACGAAATTGTCCTTATATTTTAATTATAAAATCAAAATTATCCCTTCTCAATTAGTTTTAGAATTTAGGATTCACGTTTCATTTCTCTTCACATGCGAATATTATTCATCTTCCTCTTGTTGACAAGTGCTTCTTCTGAGTCCATGGAGGGTGAGTTCCTCTTCCTCTCAACGACGTTTATGTTCCTTTTCTCTTCCCCCTTCGCAAGTTCTCCATTGTTCTCCTTCCAATTCGTGAGTTATCTACTGTTTCTCTTCCAATTCGCAAGTTCTCCATTGTTCCTCTTCCAGGCAGACTTGTAAGTGACCACTAAGCCTTGTATATAGGTTACTTTTTAAGAATATTTGTTTAATTTTCATTGTTTATTGTTGTCTATTTCTGAATAAGGTTTCATTGAGGAACCAATTTGAGACCACTTATGATATTTAAAATCATTTATTTATTATTGTTGATTAAAACAATGTTGATATTTGAGACCACATGAAACACAATGGATAAACTGAAAATCATTTGTTTATTATTGTTGATTTTAGGCCTATATATCTTTCTTGTTTTTTTTTCTTTTTTTTTTGATCATATCATATCTGGTTTTACCTTACTGTTGGCTCTAACCTTTATTTTTTGTTTTTTGGGTATATACAATAACTGCAATAAGAAAGAATTAATTAAAGATTAAAATTGTTGAATTACTCAATCTTTTTAGTTTAACATTATGATGTGTTATGATGTATTTGTAACTCTTGACCGAGATATTATATCAAACACCTTGTCATAAAGAAATATTTCAAAGAAAGGAGTTAAAAACACAAATGCAGAAACAAAACACTAAAATTTGAAGCGACTAAACATATTCAATCAGAGAAAAAAATTGAACTAAAAAATTGAAGAACAGGAAGAAGAAGGAAGGGTGTTAACACTGCGTACCAACAAGATATGTTCACGTCCAATTACATAAAAAACAAAAAGAATGGAGAGTTTTAAAATATCTTGTTGAGAGAAAGAAGATGAGGGTATTTTAGACATAAAATTTCATTAAAAGTCATGTGAGCAGCATGTGCCTAATTTCTGTCAAATTATTAAACGGTGTTTAGAAGGGAGGGGGTCTGAGTGTAATGTGAGTTAAACAATTAAGGGATTTTTTGTAAGGTACAAAAAGGAAGGGGTATCAGGTGAAATATGAGCAAAACACAGGGGGTGCGAATGTAATTTACTCCAAACCTTAACCCCTTAACCCTATACCCCAAACCTTTAACCCTAAACCCATATACCGAACACCCTAAACACTAAACAATTAACCTAACCAACATCAACACTAAACCATAAAACCTAAACCCTACACCATAAACCTGAACCCCTAAACACAAAACAATGTCGAATGACACCCTAAATCAAACACCCTAAATCATTAACCACACACTCTAACCCTTAAACCAAACACCCTAAACACAAAACAATGAACCATACAGCAAACACTCACAACACAAAACCCTAAACCATCAACCATAAACCCTAACCCCTAAACCACAAACCAAAAATCCAAACCCTTAACCCTAAACCCGTAAACCGAACACCCTAAACACTAAACAATTATCATAAACAACATCAACACTAAACCATAAAATCCAAACCCTAAACACCCTAAACACTAAACCCTAAACCCTACATCGTAACAATTTACGAACCTAACAATTTTCTACAAATGTAACATGTACATAGCTAACACTAATATGTACGAACTAATAAATTTTCTTACTAACATGTACGAACCTAACAATTTTCTTACTAACATGTACGAACCTAACATTTTAGTAACCTAATAATTTTTCGACGAACCTAACAATTTTCTACGAACCTAACATGTACGTCACAAACATGTGCACCCTAACAATTTTCTACAAACATAAAATGTACGTCGCTAACAATTCAATAATATAACATGCAAAATTATTAAATTCACTTACTTGTTGGCAGAGCTTCGATGCAAAAAAAATCTACTCAAACTCTATAGAGAACCGTAAAAAACTTTTAGACAACGAAGGTTAAATAGTGACAATGGTAAAAAGGGATTTTTTTTGGCTTTATATAGCACCCAAACACGCCTAAATTAGGCGTGTTTAAACATGTCCAATATGGGCGAGTTTAAACACACCTAATTTAGATGTGTTCAACAGCCCCAAATTTCAATTTTTTTTAAAAACAACCCTCTTTTTCTAATTATTTATTTAATTTGTATTATTTATTTAAATTTGCCCTTTGATTATAGTTATTTTATAAATCATAAAAATAATAATTTCTTATTAATTAACCGTATAAGAACCCCCATACTAACTCTACATTATAAATTAGAGACTAAAAGTTACTCCTTCAAACGTGTTTTATGATCAAACCTTAAATTCTCGTTTGGGGTTCTCCGGTGTAGAACCAAACATAACACTGGCTCTATTAGAAATCTTAGTCCGCTTAGATCGATTACATGAACTTTTGAACATCCTAAAAGCACAAACAAGTTTGAACATTATACATTTCTCCTGCAGGTCATTTCAATCACATTTGATTTCCATTTGTCTAGAGAAGTGTACAAATTTAGTCTGTGATATTTTCATATTTATATTTTCCATAATTATTAATGACTTTTGAGATATTATTTAGCCTGCGTTATAGTATTTGCAAAGAAGTTCCTCGTTAATTTTGTATTTTTTTTTGGGACATGGAGGAACCTCATTAATTTTGACTAAATGATTTTCATCTTTCATTTCATTTTTATTAGATCTTTTATGGAGTTTTAATTATGCTCATGCGGTTAACATTAAACAAGGGATATCTGTTATAGTATGAGACCACTAGAAATTTAATTTCCTTATGATTGATACGTAATCGTGCTTTCTCCATCAAGCATGACGACTGCCGATGCAATCAAAGAGAATTTTACGACAAACTAGGGGGGAAAGACATCGTATCTTACAATTAATTGTCAACATAGCATAGTTACAATACAATCACTATATCAAACAAGTTATTGAATTGGATTGCATCATATTCTGTTCTCCCACTAACTCATTAGTGGTTGTACATTATGCTAATAGACGAGGTTAAAGTTGTTAATTCTCAAATTATACTCACTCGGTGAAGTACATGTAAGCATTAAAACGAAACTCCTCTTAATATTATTTTCTTACAAATAAATTTTGAAATCAACCAAAAGTTCGAATAAGTTCTAACCCCTTCCACTTGAGTATTATTACGTTGGCATATTGAATCTTTTTCAAAGATTGTGATCAAAGCTGTCACAAAATTAACATAATGTAAAAATGAACTCAAACCTAAACTAACATGAAATAATGGCAAACACATATCATGAAAAATTCTACGTAAAATTATGTTAAATTACAAATGGATTGAAGTTCTTTCGTATATTAAGTAAATATTTAAAGCAAGGAAAAGTGAGAATTAATTCTACTCCAACATATAATTATACACCAGATTTAAGCTCCATTTTTTAATTTTTTAAATTATAATGAATCGATTTTAATAAAATTAATTTTAAAACTTGCGTTTCAGAAACGGCTAAACTCCAAAAACAATTATAACGAATTTACGATTGCATGCAAATATATCCATGCCATGAGATGAGCGTGCCCATGTTTCCCAAAAAGCATGTTGAGCACTAAAACAGGACAAGATCCCTGTTTAACGGCAAGTTTTAGTTTCACATCACGGCAAGTTTTAGTTTCACATCACGGCAAATTACTAATTAAGGATTCACATAAACACCACCTGCTTCTTTCACGCCAGAGTATACATCGGAAAACATGGTTCCAAGAAGATAACACATGATGAAATAGCCCAAATCAGAAGATAATAAGGACAGTAAGCACCGGAACTCACAATGGTGAAGGAGCATTCTCAACCATTGAATCTAGTCCTCTAAAACTACAATTTCATGAAAACAAGTCTGCTCATGTTCCAACATTAGAAAACATCTGATATTCTTTGAATCTTATCTATCACAATGCAAATGCAGGAATGGGCAACTATGCATTTATGGAGAGCTTCTCCTTCGGAAGATCATTTCATATCCAAACATCAAGCCATAATAAATTAAGGGCAACATCATCAAGTGAAGCACAAAAACATTTCCTTACATTACATGTTATCAAAAAGTACTCTATAGAAGAAAATAAAAAACAAAATGAATCAAACTTCTTTTCTTTACAAGTTAAAATGAACTTACATTCACCTCACCTTTTCGAGAAGTTAAATAAGAAAGTTGCTATAAAAGTTGAAGTGTATATAAATTGATTTAAACTTATAAGAGGAGTTTAATTCATTTCATTTTACAACTCCGCAATAGGGGCATATATAGAAGATTCATAAACCAGCCAAATAATAGGCCGGCATTTTATAAACCATTGCTCAAATTCAACAAGTCTGGTGATCGGTTCCAATTAGAATATTGATCAATTGACTTTATTGCTTCAATTTAACATAAGCCAAAAACATCAGTTGTCAGAAAAGGTTTGGACATCAAAACCACGCAATTCCAAATATGGTGAATCCTTTCAGAATTAATGGGAGCAAATCAAATGCAGACGGAAAAACAGAACAAAACAAAAGCAACATATGGAAAATCAGCATTTTCAGAAGAAGAAAAAATAATAAAAGAAAGATGCGATCGCAGTGGGATTCGAACCCACGACCTTTAGATTCGGAGTCTAACGCGATATCCACTCCGCTATGCGATCGTTATATAATAGCTATCAAATAAAAATGTCACGACCATGTTAGAATGGAACCCCGAAATTCACCTTGCATTAGCAAAGGGGTATGTATGGGTATCGTCGTGTAGATCCAAAAACTGAAAGCGATAGGAAATCCTTCCCGTAATTCTACTTTTCTTTCTACGAAAATTAAAAGAAGAAAAAAACTAGATAGATCTGAAACCTAGACTCGTGATCGTGAAGATCAACAACATATACATGTACAAATTGATGTAACCAGAAATCTACCATAAGTAACGCGGGCGAGAGAGAGAGAGAGAGAGAGATACCTGGTTCTTTTTATTGTCAGTTTTCTCCGACGGATGAAATGAACGAACTGCTTGATCTAGTTCTGATTTGGGTGCTTCTTTTATTGCCTTGTTGTAGCTTTGTGTTTATAGCGTGGGCCTAACTATACAACCGGCCCACATCAATACGAGCTTAATTCTTTTGTCCTCGCACACGTCACATTCCCGGGGTGTACATTGGTTGTATACGCGTACACTAAAAATTAACGTTATATTATATATCAGCTTTTGAAATAAAATATTTAGCTAAGCACTGTGTGCCAAAATATTTTTTTTTTTATTTTACTCAATAATTAATATATGTTCCTTAACCTCAAAATATTTATAGAAAGAGAGGAGAATCAAATTACGATGTAAGTTTAATAATTATTATACTCTTTTATAATTTTTAGTTGAATAATATTTTTTTAAAACTTCATGTTGAATTGAAAGTTGTTTTTAAATATATTACATATAAAAATTTATATTAATTCAAATTTATTTGTTACTTCTTTATATAGATTGAAATCGAAATAACATAAACATTTTAAAATACACTAAAATATGGATTAATTGATTACCATTTTGTTATTATTTAATTTTGATAAAATTTGACACAATGATATTGATAATATATAAATATAATTCAACAGTTAGATTAATAAAATCATATTGTGTATCAAGTTATAAAAATAATATAATAATTGTTAAAATTACAATAATGTAATTTGATCTCTTTTCATATATCATGTTAAAATTATATAAATATATACAAAGTTGAAGATTAAACATAAATTATAGATTTTTAAAAATAAAAGAACTAAAATTATATAAAAATAAAAAATAAGAAAAATCAAAATCAAACATTAAAAATTATAAAGGAGTCAATTACAATTCAGCCTAAATATACCTATAGACCAGATGGGGTTACTTCCTAAGGTCTGGGCATATTTGAGAAACTTGAAAACAAAATCAAAATGAGTTAACATTATGATTTGTTTGAGGTAATACTAGATATTGTCCACTCCGAACATTTTAAATTCCAAAAGTAAATTGTTCTCAAACTTCACGAAGTTTAAGTACATAAAAAAGCGCCCCCATATAGAAAAGAGAAAATATTTAAGACAGTTAACACTTAACAGCGTCATTGATTTACTTTGGCCCAGTCAAGTAAAGGATCAGTTGCTGACCACCCTAATCTGTGCCAAGGACTGAGTGTGGAAGGTAAATTGATGATGCAAATCGAGTAATTAAACCCTCATCTTTATTTCCAAAATAAGCAATACAAATTTTCCATTCAAAATTTATATACACACATATGCCTCGTGCTCATACGTACCTTCTTGCATATGCCTGTACCTAAATATTTGTGTACATAAATTAGCAAAAGAATTAGTTTTACACGAAGCTGAGCTTGGTGAAAACATTAACAAATCAGAAAAGGGGAAAATGTCAAAAATGGGTATCTAGGCTCCGGCGACTTCTTGAGGTTGTTTCGGCTTCGCTTTGCTTTTTCTTAGTCTTTCCGACTGCAGCAACCCCTTTGCCTTCCACTTCAGTTTGGTTTTCAATCCTAGCAAAGACTGGTTTAGGTTGAGCCATGACTTGGCCACCCTTAAGCCCACCCCACTTGGTGTCTCTCTACAATGTAAAACAACTTAAATCAGAGAACAGAATAGTTTACGTACAAGTTATGTACATGTAAAAATTTGTGTGTATGTGAGGATATGTGTGCGTGCGCACATGTGAGAGAGAGGACAGACCCAGGTTGCTGCATCAAATTGGTCCCTGGAATAGCCAAGTTGTGCATATATTCTCCAACTCAGGCTTGGTGTAACAGGAAATAGTGCAATTGCAATAATCCTCACTGTCTCTAATATAATTACAAGGTCCTGTTCCAACATCATAAATGAAAAAATCTTGCTTAGGCATTTTGCTTATCTTCAACAGCAACAAAACTGAGCCACACGTTGATTAAGCATATTATACTTGATTAAGAAGGAACTTAATGACAATTGACAATTAATGAAAAGCAAATTGACTATTTCCACTCCATGCATGAAAAGAAACAATTGTTTAGTTTTTATTAGAATTTGATCCAATGTCAGTTAAAGTGTTTGAATGTCAATGAACAATATAGGATGTTAAAATGATGCTAAAAACAATTATTGAATATGCAATACCTTAAATATTCTAACGATGTAAATTTTCTGGTATTATACTGACAAAAACAATATATCATGTTTAAACTTTTACTAGACCCAGATGTTATTCAAGAACAAGATGGATGATTTCATTTTCATTCAATAATATAGGGCTGAACAAATTACCTTAGCAGCTGCTTCAGCAGCAGTGACCCCTTGCTTAAAGAGAGACCATGGTGCACGCTGATCCATATACAAATTCCCAACATTACCAATCTCCAGAACAGCCTCACAAGCTGATGACAGGGAGAGATTCTCATAGTGAATGCGAGCTTTATCAACCTACAGACAACATAAACATTGGTCAAACTTTGAGTCACAGGCAACTCCCACCACAACTTATGAACAAGGGCAAAAAGAATAGCTTTAAAATATGTCAAGTTAGCAACTATGGAACCAAAATTTGGAACATTAACCAAGGGTCAGACTGCTTCTATTTTGAAATTTGAAATAGAATATAAAACCAAAGTTCTAATGATATAGCCTGTAAACAAGTAATTATTTCATTTTTTGTTTGGTATATAACAAAATATTGTACTCCCTCCGTCCCAAAATAATTGTTGTCCTAGGTTGTTTTGCATAGACCAAGAAAAAGTAATAAATAAATGAAAGAGAATAGTAATTTTACAAAATTAACCTTATATTATCATTAATTCATTTATAGATTTTGTTATCAATCATAAGGGGTGTAAGTGGGAAAAAGTAATTAATGTTACATTGAAAAGCTAAAATGACAATTATCTTTGAACAATTTTTTTTTTTACACGACAATTATAATAGGACGAAGGGAGTAACAATTTTTAATAGTGTTCTGGGCAAGATTCCTTAGATATGCAGAGTTGTATCTAGCTAGCCTCTAACAGCCCATCAAATTTAAATACCATACCACCCCCACATCTATCTGGTTTATTTAAATCCAGTTGCTGATGAGTTATTTCATTCTGTCCAAATACCTAGAACACAGGATAAAATTGAAGCAGTAGTTAGCATCCACTCTCAAATCAAAAGAGGTCTCCTCCTGAATGTGAAAACAAAATATTTCAACTTGAAATTCCTAGCTTTCTGTACATTGATTACAAGTTACAATAAAAGCTACCACGCAACCAAGCAGCATTCAACACCAGGTATAAATCGCCAGACAAAACAATGTGCTATAGAGGGTTTCCGGTTATTAAATTCACGGGTAGCATAACCCCAGACTGCTGCAAAATGACAAACTTTAAAATTTAATTTATAATTATAGAAATATAGAATTTCCTAGAGGCTTTACCAGCTTCTCTACATTGTCCTTGAATTCATTTCCTTCAGCAGCTGCAGTGGAATCCACCACGAGAATTGATTGGCAGTTCTTTTTCAGAAGTCCTAGTGTCCGATTAAGAAGATTTCCTGCCAAAATAGTGAAGGAAATACATATCAATATTTGTTACTGAATGTTACAAGTAATGAAAGTAAGGTTGAAAGTACCAATTGTATTGGCAAGATGTGCATTCACAATATTGATGAAGCGTTCCTCTGAATAGTCTCCATCATTGCCAAATTCCACCTCTCTGAGGAAGAAGTATCTAACTGCATCTGTCCCAAATGTATTAACCAAATCGTTTGGTTCAAGTGTATTCCCTAGTGACTTGCCCATCTTCATGCCATCCTAACATTTTCAAAATAAAAAGCATTGCTGCATGAAATGAAATTAAATATAAGAAATAGATTTATAAAACTTTGCTAAGTCAAAAATTGCCAAATTTAGTTTTAAGACCCATATTTTATTGAATTAATGTTTGTAAATTTTACTATTTATACACCAGATTTGAAGAACATTACATAAATTACACAAGGTTTACCCCTAATTTCCCCCTAACAAGGAGTTTCCTACTTCAAAACACCATGAACAACAAACTGACACAATGACTACCTCCTATGGATCTGTTGTAAAAAATATACAACACTATAATTGCCACACAAATCCATAACTAACTAAAGACACAAAAACAATAATAATTCAGATCCAGAACTACCTAAAGACACAAATACTGCACAAACACTAATAGTTCAGGCCTATTGAGTGTCTGAGTCTTGAGCTGGTTCGTATCCCTTCTCACATAAACTTCCCAAGGTCTATCAACACTTCCCAGGAAATGAATAGCCTTGTCCTCAAACCCGAGTTGGTATTATTAGAGCTACCTCAAGAAGAAACATAAGATAGTAAATACTAAATAGGTTTAACTACAGATACCTTTGTCAAGAATCCATGGCCAAATACCATTTTAGGAAGGCTTAGTCCAGCAGACATTAGCATAGCTGGCCAGTAAACAGCATGGAAGCGTAGAATATCCTACAGAGTAACAAAATCATTGAAGAAATATAGAAATTCAATATTTTAGCTATTCTTAAATATCATAAAAATTCATTAACTAATATATATCACGGGTTGCAAAACCATCACAAAAAACAAATGCTTCAGTAGCAACTACAATGTTTAATCAGAAAATATAAGTGTTGCATTTTTGGGCAAAAAATTAAAACAGATAAAGATAACAAAACCATAAATCAAAAGTTTCCATTTTTATGATTCTATTTGATTCCAAAGAGATAAACCATGCAGAAAAGTAGCATCTCATTTAAGACAACCCAGTGTAAGTTGGAACAACTTGTGCAGCCTCTCTCACACACAAACAAACAAATTAGTGAAGGATGCATAGAAGAAAAGGTTAGGGTGAAACAATGAAACATTGGGACTTTTATGTAAAGGATCCTCACAATTAATGGTTATAAACAATGAATTTGTTGTAAGTAGATAAAAAATGGTTTTCAGTAAATTAAGTTTACTAAAAAAATAGGAAAACCTGTGACATACCTTACCAATCAAGTGCAGTGAAGCTGGCCAACCTGAAGAAACAGTTTTTAGTAAATCAGGCTGTTCCTGATCATCAGATAGTGCTGATATATAGCTGCAAATATGAAAAAGATAAAAGAAAAGATATTCAATAAAAGTTTAGGAAGGTAATTAGCAACTCATTTAATTAAAGATATTCATCAGAATAGCAGAAGTCCAAACTGTTGTTTATCATTTTTCTGTACAAATGATCATGCATAATTTGAACTTTCATGCATTTAGCAATGTATTTCGAACGATAAACAAACTCGTAGTCATTGATTATGATAGACAGGAACTATAAGATTATAGAATAGAGTCAAGGGAAATTAGAGAAGCATGCACAAGCTATAAAATACATATCCTTACCCTAGTAAAGCATCAAACCATACATATATAGTCTGGGTCTTGTCATCAGGAACAGGTATGCCCCACTCAACTGATGCTCGGGAAATGGAAAAGTCCCTCAAGCCACTTTTGATCCAACTTTGAACCTTGAAGCTTGTAGAAGAAGTTAATTAAAGCACAATACATTAACAAGAAAATCCATTTTAAGTTCTCCCAAAAGAGATAATATGCAGTCCGTTAGGTACCTATATCTCATAAATGAACCTGCTATAAAGCATTATCCCACTATCTATGGGGAAGCATGTAGGCCAGCATGAAGGGTGGGGTTGTATTTGAAACAAGACAAATCAAACACCTTGGTATTTGCATTTTCTTTAGCAATATGTCATCAAATTTACATCCAATTAACATATCAATTATCAAATATCTGGATCAGAGTTTAATTTTGTGTGTGTGTGTGTGTGTGTGTGTGTGTGTGTGTGTGTGTCTGTGTGTACAAGTGATAAAGGTAGGGTACTATAGTACCCACTACCCAAACCCATGCTCATTGCAATTTTTTGTGGGTTACTTGGGCTTGGACCCACAAACCATTTTATGGGTAATTTTTGTGAGTATCCATTGGATATAGATCCAACCATCATTCCTAACTATAATTAATGATATTTGTTATAATCTTTTACATCCAATAAGATTCATGACCACAAAATCGCTTGACTGTACTGTATAGTCACGTGACCTTTTAAACATATATGTAAAAGGTCACGTGACTATAGAAATATCAATATAATTTTAAATGGTTGTAGAATATTAAGATTCTAATTGTTTGGCCACATAATGGTAGGACTTCAGAGTGTTAATCAGCTGGGCATGTTAAAAACTCAAGCTCCAAGACTAGAGAAATGTAAAAATAGCTCAAGTACGTCATCACAGGTCCTTTCTATCAATGCAAATCTTAAAATCATATAAGTTTCCATTCTGAATCTTCTCAAATGAATGTAGTAAATATGTTCGGAAAATAAAATTGAATACAGCCAGCACAAAGTGCAGCATACTAAAAAAGTAACAGACAGACAGGGAGTTCATATTTTATAATACAAAGAGAAAAGGGAACTCCCCATTGCCTTACCTCATTTAAACGGAAAGATGGCTGCACAAAATTTGGATTTCTATTAAGAGTATCCTCCAATGCCTTCTGATATTTTGATAGTGCAAAAAAGTAATTGTCCTCTTTCCTTGAAACACAAGGCTTTAGGTGAACTGGACAACAATTATTATCAAGAAGTTCCTTCTCATCCTGCATCAGATAGCAAAAGTAAAATCATGAAACTAAGATGGTAAATCTTAGTAAGGAAACAATCACAATCAAAAGTTTCAAATGATCAGAGAAAGTTCTCTATTTCCTTCCTATTAAAGGATGCTAAACAGAAAGATTGCTTGCAGTTCACAGGACATACTCAGATCCTTCAAAATAAAAAGCTTATATAAATTAAACATAAAATATTGCCAGTACTAGAGCTACAACTTCCAAGTTCAAACAATCACCTTATATTCCTCACAGTTTACACAATAAAGTCCGTCATAATCAGCTCGGTATATGTCACCGTTTGCAAGCACTCTTGAATAAAATTCCTTCACAATTGCTTCATGCTTGCTATCAGTTGTTCTAATGAACTTGTCATAAGAAATATCTAACTGCAACCAAGCAATAACAAAAGAATATCACGAAAAATGTAAACCAAAATGCATTAATACGAATATCTAATAAATTAAACAAAAACAAAACTTGACTAAATTCCAGGGAAAAATTAAGGATTAAAATTACATCTTTCCAAAGCGTCTTGTAAGATTGAGATATGAGATTGCAATGGTCAGGAGGGGTGGAACCCTGAGCCATGGCAGCAGTTGCAATTTTCTCCCCATGCTCATCCGTGCCAGTAATAAATATCACACTCTTCCCCAATAGCCGCTGCCAAATGATTTAAACCTTATATTATGTAATAGGAGAGAATAAACAGTTAAAACATCAACTTTCTTAAGAGAAACCATTGTGCAATATCTCTAATCATATACCCAGCAGTTTAGTCCAATTTCCAAGTCGACCCATTTCTGGAATTGGACCAAAGTTACATAATTTAAACTAAAATCCATGAGGGTAGAGATAGAGAATTAAACCTGGAAGCGAGCAATGGCATCGGCAGCAATGGTGGTGTAAGCGCTACCCATGTGGGGAGGAGCATTGACGTAGTAGAGAGGGGTAGTGAGGACAAAGTGTTCGGTATTTTGGGGAGTGATATCGGTGGTGGCGCATGTGCAAAATAAAGCTCCTCGAGAGGGGTTTTGACGAAAATGCAATTGGGGTTTCAGCTTCGGGGAATAAGCTCTGTAACGGAGGGAAAACAGAGGAGGGTTGAGGAGACAGAGGGTGTTTTGAATGGAGCTGTTTATTCTCACTGCCATGGCTTCTTCTCAGTTCCGATTCTCAGGTTTCACTGTTTTGTTCACACGCGTCCTTTTGCCGTGGCCATGCGTTCCAGCGGATAGCATTAACATCTCAGGGTGTTATATTAACCCCTAAATACTGAAACTGAACTATCCCCTCGAGTTGAATTTCCATTTTTCTTTTCAACCTTTAAAAAAATTCCATATTGGTTATAAGAAAAAAAAAGTTTTTTAATATAAATGGGGAAAAAAACTAGTACGAGACATTTTAAATTTTAACTTTTAAGTTTAAATATATGTTTAGTAAGCAAAAAAAATAGTTTAAATATAGGTTTATGCTTGCAACTTATCTCGATTTCAATTCTAATTTATGTTTTTTAAAAGAAAATTCTAATTTAAATTTTAAGAGTTTAGTTTTATTTTTTTGAATTTAATTAAAACATACTGATAGCGTAAAAAAAATACCATCATCTAATCATAAAACAAGATTATTGACTTTGTAATTTTTTAAACTGTAATAATTACTTTAAAACTTGTATTTAAGATTATTTATACTTTTATTAATAGTGTAAAATAATTACATTAATTATGTGTAAAATTAAACTCTACATATGTTTTGTTGTAAAATAATTAAATATAGGGACACATCCCTGGATGTATCAAGGGGGCAAAAATAATTTACACAATTATTTAAAATATTTAATTTCTAATGAATAATTATTTAATAAATTATGAGTTTCAAAAAAATATTTATTATTAATTTTATACATAAAACTAGACATACAATTCATTACTATAAATAAATGAAGCAAATATCAATTCAACATCGTTTTTTAATTTTTCTTTATTAATATTTTATTGTTAAAAAGAATTCTTTATTTTCTTCTCAAATATACAAAAGTCTTGAGAAGGGGGGCATGGTCCCTACTTGTCCCCCGTGAATCCATCACCTGTTAAATAATGCATAGTTGAAGATCTGTAAGGCACTTTGTTTGAATAAGAAAAATGTTATTTGTATAACAATTCATGCAATCATTTGGACAATAATATTTTTTTGTGTGTGTTTATCTCTCTCATATATATTATTTAAGGTTAACTAAGTTTTTAATCCTTCAAATTTTTTAGCTTTCAATTTTTAGTCCTTCAAATTTTATTTTTTTTTATAATCTTTTGTCTTCTATTAATTTTTTTCGCCACTTTTAGTCTTTCTAATTTTTTTCCATTTTCAAACCTCGTTTATTTTTATTATTCAAAATTAGTTCCAAATATAAAAGGGGAAAAATAGACAAAATAACAACTAATTTTGAGTAACAATAAAAAAATGACTAAAAATGGACAAAAAAATAGAAGGACTAAAAATATTGACAAAAAATTAATGAACAATTATCAATTTTCAAATAAAAATTGAAGGACTTAAAATTGGAATATGAAAAATTGAGAGACTAAAATCTTAATTAACACCGTCATTTATTATATGTCATAATGATGAAGAGAAACGAATACAAAAAAATGATGTATAAATTGTTATATGAATTATTGTATTGATACAACATCTCTTTTAATAATGACAACTTCGTTAATGAACCATGAACATTAACAATGAAAAATAACATTATGTTTCTTTTAAAGATATGATAATAGAAAATGAGGAAGTATTATCCCTCACATTCAAAGTCTATCTTATCAAATATAATATGCAACAATTGATTTTAAAAATGAGATTTTTTTAAATTCTATGATGTATTATAAAGTCTAATCACTCTCAAGATTGTCGAATATTTCTATAAATCAATAAAAATTTTATAATATATTTTGTGCTTATATAAAAATCAATGCAAAAGAGATAAGGCATGAGAGAGATTTCCAATATTACAGGAATTTTCTCTATTCATATAAGAAATATAATATGATATTATTCAATTGTTTAAGCCTCTCATGTTTCTCTTATAAAAAATGTCTCATAAAATCATCTTAGTACCATTCACAATAACACGACCTCGGATTGTTAAAAAAAGATCTTAGTGAAGTTGTTGAAGTTATTGTTCGGTGGTCAAAAAATTACAAAGTGTCTCTTTGCATGGTTTGTGTTCAATTAATTCCGTAACGATAATATTTTTTTTAAGTTTTTTTCTTCACCAAGAGTGATTTTAGAGATTTTTAATATATATTTTTATTGCAATATTTTATTTCTTCAACCTATCGTTTTCATTTTTTATATTTCTAAATTGAATTTTAATATCTTTAATTTTTTTATCAATAGTTAAAAATTATATTATAATATAAATTGTTTATTATAAATTTAAAATATAATTTGTCTGTTAGAAATACTTATTTATTACAAATTTTAATTATAATATAATTTATATGTTAAAAAGTACTTATTTATTACAAATTATAAGTATAATATAATTTATATCGTTTTCCTTTTGCCGTGGCCATGCTTTCCAGCGGATAGCATTTACATCTCAGTGTTATATTAACCCCTAAATACTGAAACTGAACTATTCCCTCGAGTAGAATTTCCATTTTTCTTTTCACCCTATAAAAAAAATTCCGTATTGGTTATAAGAAAAAAAAATGTTTTTTAATATAAATGGGGAAAAAAACTAGTACGAGACGTTTCTAAATTTTAACTTTTAAGTTTAAATATATGTTTAGTTTTAGTAAAAAAAAAAATAGTTTAAATATATGTTTACACTCACAATTTATCTCGATTTCAATTCTAATTTATGTTTCTAGAGTTTAGTTTTCTTTTTTTGAATTTAATTAAAACATACGTAAAAAAATACCATCATCTAATCATAAATTAAGATTATTGACTTTGTAATTTTTTAAAACTGTAATAATTACTTTAAAACTTGTATTTAAGATTATTTATACTTATTATGTAAAATAATAGCATTTATTATGTATAAAAATTAAACTCTATATATGTTTTGTTGTAAAATAATTAAATATAGGGACACATCCCTGGATGTATCAAAGGGGGCAAAAATAATTTACACAATTATTTAAAATATTTAATTTCTAATGAATAATTATTTAATAAATTATGAGTTTCAAAAAAAATATTTATTATTAATTTTATACATAAAACTAGACATGCAATTCATTACTGTATAAATAAATGAAGCAAATATCAATTCAACACCTTTTTTTAATTTTTCTTTATTAATATTTTATTGTTAAAAAGAATTCTTTATTGCCCCTATTATGGTTGGCAAAGTGGGGCAGCATGCAAAAAAATAGGATGGGTTGGCCCAGCCTACCAAAAAGGCGAGACGGGGTTGGCTGGCCCATTTTTACAAAGTGGGCTGAAAATGCTAGTCCGTCCAGTTTTAATGTGGGTCAATCCATCTAAAAATAAATAAATAATTTAAAAAAAATACAACAAAAATTATAAAAAATACAAAGTGTAATTAAAAAAAATAGAAAGTTAAATAAAAGTAAACAATTTAAAACTAATGCTAAATAAATAATGTCATGTGATAATTTACAAAATTACACCTCTTGTAAATGGAATTTATGGATGTAAACTGTCTGAAGTGTAATATATTAGCAATGAAAGACTATTTGAAAGTATCATTATCATAAACATTTCGATATTAAAACTTACAAGTTAATTAGAATACGCTGAAAATGCAAAAAAACATAAATTGAAAGAACATACCTATTTCAAAGTATGTTAAATATATCTATTTAATTTTAATATTTAATATTTTAAATAATATTGACCCAGCGGACTGACCCGTCCCGACCCACGTTTGGCCCACCCATTTTTTATTAACGGGCTAATATAGTCAACCCAGTCCGCATTTTTTTGTGAACCAAACGGACTGGCCCGACAAGCCAAATCCGTTTTGCCAACCCTAGTCCCTACTTGTCCCCATGAATCCATCACCCTTTAAATAAAGCATAGTTCAAGATCTCTAACTCTAAGGCACTTTGAATAAGAAAAATGTTATTTGTATAACAACTTATGCAACCATTTTGTACAATAATGTTTTTTGTTTGTGTTAATCTCTTTCATATATATTATTTAAGGTTAAGTAAGTTTTTAATCCTTCAAATTTGTTAGCTTTCAATTTTTAGTCCTTCAAATTTTTTTTGATAACTTTTAATCTTCTATTAATTTTTTGTCACCATTTTTAGTCTTTCTAATTTTTTCCATTTTCAATCCTCATTTATTTTTATTGTTCAAAATTAGTTCCAAATATAAAATAAATGAGGGACAAAAATAGACAAAATAATGACGAATTTTGAGTAACAATAAAAATAAACAAATGACTAAAAATGGACAAAAAAATTTAAAAGGACTAAAAATATGACGAAAAATAATGAACAAATATCAATTGTCAAATAAAAATTGGAATATGAAAAATTAAGAGATTAAAATCTTAATTAACACTATCAGTTATTATATGTCATAATTATGGAGAGAAATGAACACAACAAAAAAATGATGTATAAATTATTATATGAATTGTTGTATGTATATATCATCTCTTCGAATAATAACAACTTCGTTAATGAACTATTAAACATTAACAATGAAATATAACATTATGTTTCTTTTAAAGATATAGTCATGGAGAATAAGGAAGTATTGTCTCTCACATTGAAAATCGATCTTATCAAATCCGCAATGATTGATTTTATAAATGGGATTTTTCTAATTTCTATTGTGTATTATAATGTCTAACCACTCTCAAGATCGCCAAATATTCTTATAATTTAATAAAATCCTTTTAATATATTTTGTCCTCACATAAAAATCAATGCAAAAAAGATAAAATATGAATAAGGTGAGACGCCAATGTTATAATAACTTTATCAATTCATATAAGAAATATAACATTGATATTATTGGGTTGTTTAAACCTCTCATATTTCTCTAGTAAACATGTCTCATAAAATCATCTTAGTATCATTCACAATAACACATGTTCTCGGATTGTTAAAAAAAATCTTAATGAAGTTATTAAAGTTATTGTTCGGTCAAAAAATTACAAAGGATCTTTTTGCATGGTTTGTGTTCAATTAATTCCGTAACGATAATATTTTTTTTTTAAAAAAAATTTCTTCATCAAGAGTGATTTTAGAGATTTTTAATATATATTTTTACTGCAATATTTTATTCCTTCAACCTATCGTTTTCACTTTTTTATTTCTAAATTGAATTTTAATATCTTTAATTTTTTTTATCAATAGTTAAAAAATTATATTATAATATAAATTGATTATTATAAATTTAAAAATATAATTTATATGTTAGAAATACTTATTTATCACAAATTTTAATTATAATATAATTTATATGTTAAAAAGTACTTATTTATTACAAATTTTAAGTATAATATAATTTATGCAATTGAAATATTTATTTATTATAAATTTCACTTATGTATAAAATAAACACGTATCCTAATATTAAAGGGAGACATATATGCTGACAAAAAAAGATGACATATATAGTAAGAGAAATATTTTTATATCAGTTGATAAAAAACATGACTACTTAAGAAAGACATTTTTAAAAAAAATCACATGACTTAATTATTCCAATATTAACTATTTATAATAAAACATAATGATTTATATATATTTCTTCCCACTCTCAACACAAGTAAAAAAAGAAAAAGAAAAAAAAACCTCTCATTAAATATGCTTCCAAATTACAGACACTAAAGAGTAGTTGTTTATTTGTACTAGTATAATTTTTCTCCACGTCTAAACGCAGCGTAGAAGGGGGCATATGCTGCTGTATGAATTTTGAAAACCTGTGTGTACCCGAAATAGGCGTTCTTTAATAGAACTTCTTTTCCCCTAGTCAACATTGGCAGCACATGCCAGCTCATAATACCACCACGTCAGTCAGTCTCCCTCTCACTATCTCTACGTACACCCACCCACACACACACACACACACACACACGCGCAGATACAAGAGAGTGAGCGTGAGTGAGTGAGAGACTCCTCTGCTTTTATAGTTCCCCAAATTCCATTTCCATCATAAATCTCATCAATTCAAATGCGCACGCACACAAACAACTCCAATTCCAGCGAATAACTAACTAACTAACTGTTAAGTGTTGGAGAAAATTCCAATGGAATCATCGAATAGAATGTCCATGTCTTCAACCACCTTCAGTCTCTCTCAGATGCAACTTCCCGCCATATCCAGGTTGAGATCTTCCTTCCTCAAGAAGCTTCCCGAGCCTCTCCGTCGCGCCGTCGCTGATTGCCTTTCCTCTCCCCTCACCTCCGCCCTCGAACCTTCCAGAACCCTTCGGGTTAGGCCTTCATTCTTCTATTTCTGTCTGCTTTTACCGTGCAATTCATATTACGTTTGCTCAGCTACACCAGCGTCAGAGATGACAATTTCTGTGTAAAACGCTATCGGTTATTTTAACTCGTTCAATGTTCTGATCTGGAACTTGTCTCAATTCTCGATACTTGTTTTTCTACTTTAATTTCTGAACGGTTCTCAGTGTGGTTTTTTAATTTCCCGAAAATTTAAGCTAATTTCTCTATTAGCATGATTTTTTGGAATATGATTTGTAATTCATGTAGAATATAATTCTAAAATCTCTTACTAATATTCCTACTTTCTTTTATGATGCTAAATATTAGATGTATTTTTATATTTTCAAAACATATGCATTTAGTTTTTCATTTATTAATGACTTTACAAGATAGTAGGTAGGAGGATTCAATGGAGACTATAGCATTACTTTTTGTGTTTAGTAGTCATGTACTTATAGTGTAAAACACTTTTACACTTTTGTCCAATCACAATTCACTATTGATATGACTTCAAAAGTAATTATCATAAAAGTCACCTAATTTACCATACATGATGGATTCTGATTGGATGACAGTGTAAAGTGTGTAATCCTTTTTCCCTTCTGAGTTTAATGATCATGCATTGAGTCTTTGAGAATGATGACATATATTGCATGCAAATGTCATTTCCTTATTTTTTTTAGTTTCGTGAAGTTTAAGATAGTATACCACTATTACTGAGAAATTGAGAATGATGACATATATTGTATACGACAAATACTTTTGTGTTAGCTATGAGTCTTTGCGAGTATTTTGTACATGGCTATTTCATGTTTTAAAGCATATACTGTTTCTCGTATTTTCAATTGTTTCATGTTTCATTAAGTTAATTGTACTTTCTTCACACTAATTCGGTGACTAATCTAAAATGTATGATTGCAGGACTATCTGGCAGACCCTGCAACCACAGACTTGGCTTACAACGCAATTTTGGGACATACTATTGCAGAGAGGGAGCGAAGGTAATTATCATTTGTCACATTTTTTGTTTATAAAGGGTAGTGATGAGATTGTCCAGACTGCATCAAGCCATTGTTCGTATGATGCATAATTTTGTTCACATGGATGGTCTTCTATATTTTAGACTTATCACACAACCGTGTTGTTATTTGCAATTTAGATTTACATTGACAATTATTTCTTTTTCTTTATAATTTGTTCTGTTTAGTATTATGTAAATCACTTTGAGTTTCAATTTTCTGCTGCTAACATTTAAAACTATTTTCACCAGCCCTGCAGTAGTCTCAAGGTGTGTGACAATTTTCAAACGCTATCTTCTAAGGTATGTTATTTGAATAAGTGGGTATTCTGTTCTATCATAATAGTATCTGAGACATCATCTCTCTGTCATCCTAATTTCTTGAAACTGCTTGTCAATATAATGTTGGCTTATTTCAATAAAAGGAAAAGAGTACTCAACTTCCCTTAAACATTACCTCTTTTGCAAATGGACACCCTAAACTTTAGCTTTGCCTCAATTGATCCACTTTACTCTCTTCGCAAATAAATATCTTAAAACATTAATCTCATCCCAATGAATCCTTAAACTTTTCTCTCTTTGTAAACACACATCTTAAACATTAATTTTGTACCAATGGATCCTAAAACTTTACCTCTTTTGCATATAGACACCTAAATTTTAATTTCATCTCAGTTAATCCTTAAAATTTATCCCTTTTGAAATAAACTCTTATATTAAATATGGGTTAAATTACTAACAGAGAAGAAGTTTCAACCGGTTATTTATTTCAAATTTCAATAATTTATTAGTTTTATTTTCATAAATCACTTTTCCAAACTTTAAAAATCAAAAGGATATTTTTTAAAATTCATATATATTTTTATTCTATTTTAATATACGGAAAAATGGAATGTAACAAAAAAAAAAAAAGATTAATGAAAGATTGACATTTAAGATAAGTAAACTATTGATATTTCTTTTTTGTTAGTAATTTAACTCTAACATGATAGGAAGAACTATTTTGTAAAAAGGATAGAGTTTAAGGATCAATTGGAGTGATCATAAAGTTCAAGGTGTCTATTTGCAAAAAATGCAAAGTTTAAATATTAATTTGGAACGAAATTAAAGTACATGGTATTTGTTTGCAGAAGTGGTAAAGTTTAGAGTGTCTATTTGCAAAAGGAATAAAGTTTAGGGAGAGGGGGTGAGTACTCTTTTTCCTTCAATTAAAACTTCATTTATCTTACCCTCCCTCACCCCTACCTTGGAATCATTAAATGGATAAAAACAATAGGATCCCTAAATAAAAAGCCGAACAGGTCATGGTCATGGAATATGGATTGTGATTTTGTAAATAGCCTAATCTATCTCGACTTTGATTCTCTCTTTCTTCCCTCTGTTTGTTTTGTGGGGAGGGGGTTGGTAATCCTTTAGATGCGGTGCAAATTTTGTCATTTAGTTAGACACTCTTTAATTGATATCTTGAATGCATTTTCTTTAGATTTGTGTTACAGTGTTACACAAGAAAGCATCATTTGTTACTTGCTACTTATGCTATTAAGACTTAAGAGTTCTCAACTAGTTAATTTATACAGATATAAACCAAGTGAGGAGACTTTACTTCAGATAGATCGTTTTTGTTCAACCATTATTGCTGAATGTGATATTAATCTGAATCGACCGTGGTCAAGATCTTTGAATCAACAAACTGGTGCTTTAGCAACATCCACAAATACATCTCCTTTGCCTGTATCTAGTTTTACTTCTGAGGCAATCCTGAAATCACTGAGTTATGTGCGTTCCCTTGTGGCTCAACACATTCCGAAGCGGCATTTCCAACCAGCTTCATTTGCCAGACCACCTTCTGTGTCGGGACAATCACTGCCAACATTGTCATCATTGTTGAGTAAATCCTTCAATTCCCAACTATGTCCAGCAAGTGTCACAGAATCAGTGGAGAAGGATTCAGTCACTTCATCTATTTCAAAGTTATCAAAAATTGAAAAAATTGATGAAAAAGACAAACTTGGGTTCATTGCCCATGATATTCTACAATGGCGTTGGCTTGAGAAACAGCAGTCATCATCAATGAAAGCTGACAGGTAATTAATATTTTATATTTGGTTTTGATCTACAGGTCTAGGTGTTGTGTTAATGGCCACTGTTGTTTATATTTCTGTTATTCTTTTTAATTTATCCCTTATTAAATTGCTTCAGAGATTTATTTGTTTTTTCAAACATATTTTAATACAGTGATCATGCTGTAAATTCACAAGGCATGAGAGCATATAATTTCTTAGAAGTTGGTGCTGCAGCTCTTCTTGAAGGAGACATTGGAGCTAAGATGAAGGGGCGACCATGGAAATATTTTGGGACTGATGATATGCCTTATCTGGATCAACTATTGCAGGCTTCTCCAGTAACATCATTTACTAATTCTGCATCTGCTTGTCCCCACCTGAGAGCAATAACAGCATCTAAACGCACAAAAGCAGGCCCTCGTCAAGTTTGGCATGTTCTTCTATCAGATAACTTTCTGCTCTGATATTTTTCATTCTCATTTTCTGTTGTTTCATCTCTTTTTTAATGAATTTGATTTTTGGAGTAGTTTAGGCCTTGTTGCATTAGTTGTATGCTAGGAAATTCCTTACCTGCAAGACATATTTATGTTAGGAGTGTTACTGTTTGGGTTTGCTCTAGTTGTAGTTGTACCACTCTAGTATTTCATCTAGAATATTAGTATAAATATAGGAGTATTAGTCTCTAATATGATTTCTTTGGACAGGTTTGACCGTTTGAGGGCTATGCAGTAATTTAAAGTTTTGTTTGGCAGTGACTTTGTTCACCATAAATATAAATATACACAAAACTTTAAATGTTATATGAATTAAAATGCTACTTATATAACAAGTAATTGAATTGCTTTGCTACAATATAACATTCTCTTTTTACTTAGACAAAAGGCAAATTGTAATATCTGTTTTTTTTCTCCACTACTTTTGACTTGCTAAATGCTTTTGATGATGTAATTTGCTAATCTGAACATAGTGATTCCTATAGGGAGGATTCTCCTGTGAGTACATTCCGTCCTCGAGCTCGACAACTCTTTCAGTATCGATATTACAGGTATAGGTAGAAAATTCTTTAAAAATAATTTTTTTAAGTATTTTTGTATATATTCCCTCTATCTCATAATGGACGTCATAATGGTATAACACAGGCTTCAGTTGAGTATGGCTTTAGCGACAAGTCTAATTGCTGTAAGCCTGTAACTGTTGTTCCCGGTTCAGATTCAGAATATTTTTCTTTCTTCAATTAGAGCTAACTACAATAAGATACACACACACACACACACACACACACCCACCATTTCTATTGAAAAATCTGCAATCCTGAAAAGCTTTTTAGGTTATGTAAAGAGATTCTCAATATAATGCTATAATTTGCTCTGGAATACATGGTTCATATTTTATTTATTTGTAATGCTCTTTTTTAATCTTTGATTATGGTATATGCTTTTCATCTTAAATTGTCTTTCTACTTTATGTATATTCAAACAAGGAGTGTTTAAATCTCTCCTCTTTGCTTATATTTCCTTATCACTTGATTGCTAAAATCAGTGCTCTATATTTGTAACTATTTTCCAGAGGAAGTCGTGGAATCTACTCAAGTCATAGGGTTGATCATGGATATACCCAACCTGACCAACCCAACAAAATAAAAGGTTGGGTTGGATTCATGGGTTTGATCGGGTTCAATTTGTATTAAGCTGATTGAGTTAGGTTGGGTCTTGGCTTTAACAATTCCTATACTCGACCCGACCTGATTATATGAAAAAAAAATTAAGAAACACTTAATATAACACCTTTTATAAAAAATAAAATAGAAATTTAATGTGATATAGAGCATGTTTGGGATAGTAGATTATTGGGATTTCAGCTGTTTGAGTAAAAAAATTCAGCATGTTTGAGTGGATGTGCTTCATAGAATAATTCTGGTTTTTGAGATAGGATAACAATTTTCTTTCAATTTTTATAATTTTTGTATTTTTCCCATTATGATAATAAACTTGATGAGCCAACTTGATCCAACTACAATTGGGTTAGGTCAGGCTAGCACCTAGAAAACTGAAACGAAAATTGTCGATAGGGTTTGATCCAAAATTTCCCCAATCCCAATCAATGATCAACCCCCTCAAGATGATGAAAGTGTGTGGCCATATTTAACATACATATTAAGTTTTTAACCAATTTAACCTTTCTGATTTATAAAAACTTAGCTTATTAAAAAAAAAAATCTTCTTCCCTCCCTTGCCTCCTTCTCCTCCTCTTCCTTTCTAATTCTTGATAGCTGTTTTCATTAATTTTCTTACTTTCACAAATCATTAATTTTTTGTATAAAAAAATAATATATAATTATGTTTCTTGAATAGAAAATTGCATATTGCTTGTGTTTTCACTGAAAAAATTTACAATTGTTGATGATATGCTGATTATTTATAGTTGATTTATTCTCTTTTTATATATCTTTCACTAAAGATAATTTTATGCTGACCAGTGAGCAACAACCTTTGCGATTGAATCCTGCTGAGGTATGTGAAGTCCTTGCTGCTGTTTGCTCAGAGCCTTCCCCAAATACCAATGTTATGATGATGTCAACTAGGCTAAGAAATAACAGTGGAAAACCATCAATGGATGTGGCTGTTAGCGTCCTTATTAAACTTGTTATTGACACGTATGTTTCAATGCACTTATTGTCTGTTTATATTTTCATCCATGAGAAATGCTAGGGTCACACTCTTTTGAACACACCATCTTTCACTGGTTGAAATTTATTGGAAATCACAAATTCAGTGGGTCCCACTTCCACATAGGATTTAATGACTCTCCTGATTTTGTAGTTTTCAATACATTTTAACCAATAAGAGAGAGTGTGTACGGAGGAGTGTGTTGCTAGCACTTCTCTTCTTCCATTCTTGGTTATAGGGACAGTTGGTATGGGATTATTGTTTAGATTTTGATAGTGGGTGGAATGTTCTGAGTTGATCATGTATTATGGCCATAAAAAGGTACTGTTTTGTAGGTATATTTTGGATTATCAGATTGCTACTCCACTCACGCTTTCTTTGCTTGAGGTGATGAATCAACAAAGTACTTGTTTCCTATTATCATTATGACTATTTTTAAATGTTTTTAATTTTAGTTGTTACTAACTGGGTGTTCAAATACATCTTTCAGGAGATGCTTAGTTCTTCTAAAACAGCTTGCAGGGTTCAAGCATTTGATTTAGTTCTAAATTTTGGGGTTCATGCTCATCTCCTAGAGCCAATCATAGTGGATGATGCTTCCACAATTGAAGAAGAATATTCTCAAGAATCCTATTATGATAGTGACACTCAACTTATGGCCCAAGGGAGCAGAAAAGGAAATTATCCAAACAAATTGGACACTTTCTCTGCAATTGATAATTTCGAGTCTTGGGTTTTAAATATTTTGTATGAAATACTACTTCTTCTTGTACAGGTATTATTAATCCTCCTTTCCTATTTTGACCAACTTTGAGCTGAAAAAGAATTCTTAGGAGAAGATTAATGTTTTTGTTTCTTCATAAATTTTCTTGGCTAGAATCGTTTTATTATTAGGTGTCATACTGGTTAATTTATTTAGTCTTTTGGCTTGACATTATGAATTCTGTTAAGCATGCTATGATGTCAAGCGATGCTATAGAGGGGTTACCCAAATCTTTTTAAGGATGAAAATAAGGACGGGGGTGTTTCCTATGTTTTCTTATGTGAATATGGCATCAGTTCTTATTTTAAGAGGGGGGGTTATTCACACTTAAAAGCTTTTTTTTTTTTTTTGTTACTTATTTATCTGTCCTAGTTTATAGTTACAAGTTTATCTTGTTACTTGTTCTAATTTCTAGGCTTCAAATTTGATGGTTTATGGAGAAATGAGTGCTTGCTTTTTGAATGTCATGCCAATTTAGAAAAGTAATCATCGATGCAATACAAAGTCCTTGTTCTTGAAAAGTACAATATTTGCAAGTTACATTATGCTTATAAAGTAACATTATATACGAATGCGGTTATAGGATAGTTGGTTTGAAGAATTAGGAGGAAGCCAAATAAGGTTTTAGACATTTAAAGATTAGGTCATTGATTTTGCTTTGTTGGATTAACAATTTTTTATTTATTGTATCTTTAGTGTAGAAATTCTTACAAATGGTCTAATCATGATGTTCTCAACCTAACATTTTATATGCTGATTAATTGTTTTAAACAGACTGAAGAAAAGGAGGAAACTGTCTGGGCATCTGCACTCAGTTGTTTACTTTATTTTGTCTGTGATAACGGAAGGATCCACAGAAACCGATTACAAGTTCTTGACATAAGGGTGAGACATGATATTTCCCTTTCCTATTTTCATTTTACCAGGATATCATGGAAATCCCATTTTTGTTTCATTCTGCTTTCTATCAAGTTTGTTCCTCCCATTTAATAGACAGTAACTAGTAATGCACTAATGCCTACCCTTTGCATTTGAAGTTTCATGCTATTTCCTTTTTTCCCCATCCATTCTTTGTTTTGCTGCATAGCCACTCATTGAAGACAATTGATTGGAACCATATCACAACGATTTCCATATTTGCCCTTCTCTTTCTGACTCCAATTTTCTCTCTAAAATTTTTGGCATTTTATTTATTTCTATCTCTCCCTCTTTCTCTTATTTCCTTATCACAGCACAGCAAAGAGAAAACCCATCATTGGAGTTCACTCCAGTCACTTGTCGAAGACAAAAGATTGGAACCATCTCCTTCACAATTGCTATCCCAGAATCTTTATCTGCATTTTCTCCATATGATTTTACCTATTTGCCTCTTTCTTTCTGACTCCAATTTTCTCTCTACTTGAATCTTTGGCAAGTTTTTTCTTTTCTCTCTCCCCATTTTTTCCCACTTATTTTCTTATCAAAGTAAAGAGAAAACCCATGTTGAAGTTAACTTCAATCTATTTGGCTATTCATACTGATCTAAGAGCTGCTCATGGCTTTTTACCTTTGAAGACTTGCAGAATGGTTGAGCATATGAATGAAATTCAATGTTTAGATATACATATAGCATTCCACTCAATTCCATTTTCTTGGAATCAGAGAATGTCCTGCAACTTATTAAGAGGAGAGTGTGGGGAAGAGAACAACGAAGGGGCCATTGGCTTGTGTTCTCTCACTACTTGAACCAATGTTTAGAATTTTAAATATACATGTATCACCATTCAACAGCATTAAACTAAATTATTTTTTATCAATTTTTTTGTTTAAAATTTTCTTTATTATGTTTTTCAAAACTGTTTTTAACAATCAAATGGCACAAAGGGATGTACTTCCAGTCCCAGACCCTAGGTGTTCTTTGGTTCCTGACTTCCTGGTTCTGTCCATAGCCATGGTTTGTCTCCCTTTTCTAGGACATATGGCTATATGTAAATTGTACCGCTTAATGAAATTAAACCATGAAGCAATTTTGAGACTAAAGTTTGTGAATTGGGTCTTTTTTTTTTTCTTGAGTCTTTTTGTAGCCATTCATTTCTTTGTTTTGATGGTTAGTGTGGTTCATGTCAATAGAATTATAAATATATAACCATTATTTATGGTCAAGAGGTATTTCATGGTAAGTAAAATCATTGAAACTTTGGTCTTTAATTGAGCCAAATGGTGTATTGTGATCCATATAGCTGACTTAACCTAGTGGAATAAGGTTTCGTTATAATAGTTATTGTAATTGTGATTACTCCGTTTAATTTATTTACACATTCTGCCTTTAGGTTATCAAAGCACTTATAGAAACCAGCAGAAAGAATTCCTGGGCAGAATTAGTTCATTGTAAGCTCATTTCCATGTTAGCTAACATGTTGTATGAGGTTCCTGGTGACGTTGTTGAGCTCCTACCTAGCACACCAAAGTTTCTCTTGAATCAACTTGATCTGATTGGAGGAGTTCAATTTCTTTTACGCGAGGTATGCATATTTTCAATCACAAGCTTCATACATAAGGGGAGGACATAAAATGTAGGATTTATTATTTCTATACTGTTATCAATTTAAATCTATAAAGACTTTTTATATTTCCTTCTTAGCCGACAGATTGAAAATTTCTGTGTTATTTATAATAGGATTGTACATTCAAAGTAACAGTGATTCTATCTATCTATCCACCCATCCATCTATATATAATCTGATTTTGATTTTCAAGTACAACAAGCATTTACACTTTTCCTCATATGACAGCGCTTAATTCAGATCAGACAAACAAGACTAATAATCACAACTAAGACTGTATATTCAAAGCTTATGCTTCTTTTTTTCGGTAAGAAAAAGGGGGGGGGGTCAACTTTGGTTCAATGGCAATGCTACAACTCACATTTCTGATTTCTCCAAACTAGAAGTCAAGTGTAATACTAAGTACTATCCTTCTTAAGGTATACAAATCATAATGGACCTTGACTATATAAGAAAGAAAATACTCTGAGATCATTCTTTTCCTTAAGTTGGAGATTTAAGGTGATGAATATGTCAAACTTTTTTGTCACTTGCTGTGCCCAATATAAATTTTCCATATCGTTTGATTTATAAGATAGTCTCTGGTTTTCACAAGAATGGAAGTGTAGAATGAAGACATGATCCAAGGTCCTTGTTATATCAGTATTTTTGAATTTGCAATACTTGAAGGATTTCCTCCCATTTATTTCTTTGTTAAATGCAGTATGCCCTTGTAAACTCGAGAGGGGAGAGGAAAAATCTGTATTCAGTGCTTTTTGACTATGTTCTGCATCAAATTAATGAAAATTGCGTAGCTACTGGAATCAATGAATATAGTGATGATGAGATGCAACCCCTTGCAAGTCTACTTGCTCAAACAAATGCAGCCGAGGCATTTCATATTTCTGTTAAACTTGGGGTAGAAGGAATTGGGGAGCTTTTGAGGAGATCAATTGCATCTGCACTATCAAGATATCCCAACAGTGAACGTCTAAATATGGTATTTCCATCTTTTTCTTTTCAGTTTGTAGGCAGAATTGTTTAATCTAAGCTGTTGACTGTTGAAAAATATGTATGCATATTCTTTGTTGAGATAGAAATTATACTAAATAGTATATGGAGGATTAATGAATGTGCCATATTGATACATTAAGAATTTATTGAAAGTCTTATTTCCTTTCAAATCTCAACCAGGAGCAAGGGCTATACTTTTTCTTGAAATTATGTGATTTTACGTATAGAGAGGAAGGGAGATTGAAACGCTGAATTGATATTAACTGAAAAATATTACAATACAATGTATTGATGTGTGCTGGTAAAAAAAAAAAAAAAAAAAACAATGTATTGATGTGTTCAGTATGTTCAAAAAACCTAGGGTACTAATTTTTACTTATACTAACTGATCATAATCCTAAGTAATAAGGGAAACAAATCTTGGAGGATAATCTATGATATCATAAGATATTTCCACATATTCTAACACCCACAATATAAGCCTCTAATGAGCAGACCCCAGTGAGGTAATAAAAGGAGTGCTGAGTGAAGTACTCCTTTGGGGTTACCGACCATACACCCACCACAGATACCCAAGACATAGATTCTCCCCACATCGGCCTAGTTTTTTCGCAGTTATGAAAAAGATGGGCTGCATCTTCATCTGCATTTCTACAGAATGGGCAGAGTGAATCCTCCAATGCTACATTTCTGCTGCTTAAAGAGGTGGAAAACTTGGTGGTTAGCCCTAACCTGGTCCATATGGT
>PYAF01004164.1:111072-122664 GCA_007407185.1 Glycine tomentella | reverse complement strand
AAAAAAAAAAAAAAAAAAAAAAAAGCCTCTAATGAGCATTTCATTTTTTATTGGCTTAAATGCAATTTTGGTCCCCCTATTTTGCTCAATCCTCAATTTTGGTCCCTCCATTTTAAAATAGAAACATTTGGTCCCTCTGTTTTAAAAAATCCGCGATTTTAGTCCTCTATTTCAAAATAGAGACATTTGGCTACAAAATTTTCAATTTTGCCTATGTTTTATTCCTTTCATTTTGATCCAGTTGAATCTTAGACCTAACATATTCATTTAGGATTCATCAAAAAATTATTTAATTAATTATAATGTAAGAAATAAAAGAAATAATATGTAGATAAAATTGAAGATTGGACTAAAATTGTGGATTTTTTTAAAATACAAGGATCAAAATTGTGAATTTTCTAAAATAGAAGGACCAAATGTCTCTATTTTAAAATATGGGGACTAAAATTGCAAATTTTTTAAAACAAAGGGACCAAATGTCTCTATTTTAAAATGGAAGGACCAAAATTGTATTTAAGCCTTTTTTATTCAATGAATGATAAAACTTAGTGCTGAGACATTTTTTGACAATGCTAAATCGGTAAATTGTTGTCTGGTATTTGGAATTCTTAAATTCAAATTTTATTATGTACATTTATGAGAATCAAAGACATGTTTTGTTTTTCAGTTCAAGAACCTTTATTAGCGAGTCCACTCTTCTTTCAGTTGCAAGCTTGAATAACTGTCTGGAAGAAAGACTGACATGTTTCTGCATCTTCCTTGTCCCTAATGTTTGCTCTAATTCACTGAATAATGTTAGGATGAATGTTACACATGTTTAGGTTTATTTTCTAATTGCTATTGATCGTACATTTGTAGCTATTTAAATTTTAGCTAGCTGTTGTCACTTTCATTGTATTGTGACTTTCGATTTGCAAATCATATATTGGCTTAACATAGTCTTCTTTAGGCTGTCTGTATATTCATTTTTTGTCTCACTTGTTTCTCCTTAAATCTTTGCAGCTCTTGGATTTTGTGACAGAGAAATTTGATTCACTAATAAGTTCATTCACTCATTTGGATGGAGAGTTCTCTCATATGATTCAGATAACCAAAATTCACAAGTCTCTTGAAAATGTGGAAATTGTTGCTCTAAGAAATGACATTAATCTGCAGGCAAAGCACGCATGGGCCACTTTACATTCCCTTCTTCATTCTGAAAGAACTGCTTACCGTCAGAATGGGTATATCTGGTTAGGTGATCTGCTTATTTCTGAAATCAGTGGGGAAAGCAATGGTACCTTATGGTCAAATATAGAATTCTTCCAGCAGAAATTTGCTCAAGTAGGAAAACAGGATTCTTCAGATATGTCAGATATTCCTTTGCCCATTTCACTTATGTGTGGGCTTTTAAAATCAAAGCATAACTATATTAGATGGGGATTTTTATTTGTTCTTGAAAGGCTGCTTGTGAGATGCAAATTTTTGTTAGATGAATATGAAATGCAACAATCAAGGAGCAGTGATCTTGGGAGTGGGCTGAAAGATTGGTATCTTGAGAAAGCCCATGCATTGATTGACATAATGAGCAGTGCTTTGTTGTTTCAGATAAATGAAAAAGATTGCACCAATAAGTATGAAACAGATCGCATCAATATTCTGAAAGTAATTATTTCTGAACTCAGAATGCATTCTCTTTTTTTCTCTCCAGATATCCTCATGTCATAGCAATAAATACTCACAAAAAAATGGTGAGCCACACTAAGTTTGAAAAACTGTTGTAAGTTAATCTGCATGTTCTTTATGCTATCAAGGAAAGAGAAGAACCACTCAACCACATAGTTTTCAATTTGGATGTCATTGGGGAATTATTTTGTTAGGAACCTCACATTGTCCTCGTGTCATTAGTGAACTGATAGAGCATGGTCTTTTTATGATAATTATATAATCTTGGAAGTGGGTTTATTTGTTAGGTCAAGAAGCATTTCAAGATAAATTAAATTACCATCTACAAAATCTGAAATCACATAGGTGGCTAAATAGCTAACAGATATTAAAATTCATATTTATTATAATTTTTCTGAATAGTAGACTTCAAATACTGTTTTGTTAATACTTAATACTATGACACCTAGGAACTACATTGGGAAAATTGTCTCTTTGAATATTTATGGTCTACCCGTTTTGCTCAACTCTTTGTTGTTTCTCAACAGATGTGTGACATATTATTATCCCAATTATGCCTAAGAGTTCCCCCTGCTATGGCCCTACCCAATGGAGATTATATGCAACATGACAGGAATTTAAATTGCTTCAGTTCAAACAAAAAGTTTGATAGTGATAACCGTGCCCTTAAACAAGATACTTATCTCTTGGGTGAACATATTGAGGAAGAAGCTGATGGAACTTCAAACTACCCTAAGAACTATCACCTTGTTCATGAGACTGCAGCAATGGCAGCACTTCTTCTCCAAGGACAAGCCATTGCCCCAATGCAATTAATTGCGCGCATTCCTCCTGATTTGCTATTTTGGCCACTAATGCAATTGGCTGGAGCAGCAACAGATGATATTGCATTGGGTGTTGCTGTTGGAAGTAAGGGAAGAGGAAACCTGCCTGGTACTGCATCCGATATCCGGGCAACCCTTCTCCTACTTCTTATTGGCAAATGCACAGCAGATCCTGTTGCTTTCAAGGCAGTTGGTAAAGAACATTTTTTTATGTGAGTGCAAACTTCATGCTCTTTGATAATTAGTTCGCATTTTTATTTATCACCTTTACACATACTTATGAAGCACGGACTTCTTCCCTCTGGCAGGGAACTTTTGAATGACAGAGATTCAAGGGTGGCATATTATTCTTCTGCTTTTCTTCTGAAGGCATGAATTTGATTTCATTTTTTGTGTTGATCATGTGTATTAGGTCCATAAATTTCATCCTTTGTAACGATTTCCCTTTACTGCAGCGAATGATGACCGAGAGTCCTGGAAAATATCAACATATGCTTCAGAATCTTCTTTTTAAAGCTCAGCAGGTACTTCTATTTGTAATAATTTGCTCTGAGTGCCTTTTCTACTGTTAATACATTTGAGATTGACATTTTTAATTTTTCATTTAAGGTCGCATGCATCATATTCAAATTCTTGTTTAATATCCTAGGCAGTTCTATCCTTAAACAAAATTCCCTTCTTTGTATTGTGTCTTTAAATAGAAACAACCTTATTTTAAATTTCTCTGTTTGTTTGCTTAATAATTTAGTATTTTTGGTGATTAATTATAAATGTTACATGTTTGTGGTTTTTATTGGCACTGCACAGAGCAACAACGAAAAACTGTTAGAGAATCCTTACCTTCAAATGTGTGGCATACTTCAATTGGCAAATGATCTTGGATTTGACTTGTGATGTTAAACTCATGGCTTTTTGGGGTGCGATATTGGTTTGGAGTAGATTCATGTTGGTCTAAGGTGTCGTTGCAACTGATTCTGAGGATCATTCATCATATATCCTTCAAATGACCGAGATTGCCACATTAGCTGGGACATATTCTTTGAAAGCTTCCTTACAGGAACAAAATTGTGATTTATATCCAACATGGTGGCCAGAGGGTCCAGGTGGACTCCATGAGCTGTCCCGTGATGATAGTCTTTGTGGGCCATGTTGGTATCTGCAATCATGTCACCATCTTCAGCATGTATCTCCACGACTGAAAGACAGTTTACTTGGGAAAATTTATTAAAATGTTTTCATCTGCGAAAGGTGTTTGGCTACAAGGTGAGTGAAAACAAGTGTTCTGTTCAGGAATAATTTGAATGTCCTTGGTTTTGGTTCAGGTGCTGAAAATGTTGCTGTTCTATGCCTCAAAATGTCCTCAGGTACCTCTCTCCCTCAAATTTTCTCTTGCTTTGATGGTTTTTGACAGGCAATAGTAAAGAACGTCTACGTATAGGGCAAGGGGTGAAAAAGTGGCTATATGTTGAACCGAGCTCTAAACTTTTAGAAAGCACAGCACAGATATGACACAAACACAAGGACACTACATGTTTTAAAAATCACAGGACATGACACGACTATAATACAGTATATAAAATTAATATAAAAGATAAATTTGAAATTAAAAGAGTAAGTAATAAAATGTTATAGTTTATCTAATTATTGTGATAATTCCATCTGTATTGGTATAAAAGTTCATTAAATAATTTAAATAAATTCTAAAATGCAGATATGAGTATGAATTTATTGTGTTTGAAGTGTTTTCTGGTTAATCTTTCTGGACATAGGCTGAATTGTTGCTCACTCGTTTGATTTCACATTATGGAAGAAAATGCCTTGAAATTTCATTACATGTGTCTGGCTGATTATTTTTGTGTACATGCAGTTGCTGGCTGGTCATTATATTCAAAACAACTCTGCTTAATCTGTACTGAATCTGATCAGATACCCTCCGAGCCCTTGTTCAGTTTTGTCATTCATTCATGAAGGGTCCTTATGCTTGCTTATTTTGGGGTGTAGTTCCGTTCCGTGTGTATATTGTAAGTATAATCACTTCACCACAAAATCCTTTGTTAGGGGCATCATGCGATGCCTACTTTTATTTTAGAGGCATCCAAGTTATTCTCCTTCCGTTACGTAGTTATGTGCTCTTTAATTTTTTATTTTTTTTTATGATTTTATTGCTAAAAATTGTAGCATATATATACATACAGGGTTTTATGGTGGAATAGTGGAGGACAGTTCGTTATGTAATTTGATCATACAATTTCTTGTTTCTTTTAATGTATTTGCTGTTAAAAATTGCAACATTTCCCATCTTCATGGAAATCTTAAACTTACCATCTTTTTCATGCAAATGTTTATCTTTTTTTGTTTAGAAACGTAGTTTTTTTTTTTTTAAATCCTTAGAATGGTAGTTTCTTGAGAATGTTATTTAAAAGATTATACCAAACATGAGAATATATTTCTAACTTAAGATTAACTGGCAAATAGTTATTTTAATATCTAAAATATAACAATAAAAATTAAAATGAGTTATATTTCATAATTTCCTGAACTATTTTTTTTAAAAAAAAAAATCAAGGCTAAATCTCATATGGCTTTTGTTGCTCTATTTGTAACAAATATTAAATTAATTTAGGCATTTATACTTGAGGCGCATAACTATTTTTTCACTCAAGTTACTTCTACATATTACTTAAGAGATGTACCGTTGTCTCCTTTTATAAAAGTTTAGGTGAGTAAAATTTTAAGATTAAGGATTATGACAATCTTAATGCTAAAAAAATATTTACAAAAATATTTATATATTATTCATCACATTGGCATAGTGAACTCTGACATAACGGTAAAATTGTGTCTTTGTGACTTGTATGTCATGAATTCGAATTTGGAAATAATTTATTTGCATATATAAGGATTAGGCTGCGAGGAGTTTCTGAACAACAGAATACTTATTTTTTATTATTCAACACATTGGCAGTGGGTTTTAGACTAAGGATAACAAGAATCAAACTTATAACCTTGTGTAACATGAGTCCAATCCTTACTAATTGAATAAATATTTGTTGACATGTATTTACATGTTAAAGAATATTGTTAAATAACATGTGATATAAGGATTTGCAAGAATATTGTTATATAAGAATATTGTTAAAGAATATTTGTTGACATGTATTTACATGTGTGTTCAAAATGTGGGAAAGATGGTGCTAGGTGAAAGTAAAGGAAACAAAGTTTTTACAAAGGAATCATGGTGGTGGAATGGAGAGGTGCAAGAGGCTATTAAACAGAAGAATGAATGCTTTAGATCTTTACATAAGTGTCCCAATGATGAGAATTTGCAAAAGTTTAGAGTAGCGAGGAAAAATGCAAAGAAAGCAGTATGGGAAGCTAGAGACAAAGTTTTTGACGATTTGTATAAAAATCTTGGGAGCAAGAACGGGGAGAAAGGTATTTACAAACTTGCAAAAATGAGGGATAAGAAGAGTAAAGACCTCACGCAAGTTAGATGTATCAAGGATGAAAATAAAAAACTTTTGGTAAGGGATGAAGATGCAAGCGAAAGATGGCTAAACTACTTTAACAAACTTTTAATGGGAATGGCGACAAGAGTGAGGTGAATTTGAAGGACGTTTTTGATGATCTAAATAGAAGATTTGTGTGCAGAATTAATACACATGAAGTTAAGGAGGCTTTAAAGAGGATGAAGAATAATAAAGCTTTGGGACCTGATGACGTCCCTATTGAAGTGTGGAGAGATTTGAGAGATGTGACAATAAAATGGTTGACCAATCTTTTTAATATGATTTTTCAAACAAATAAGATGTCAGATATTTGGAGGAAAAGTATGCTTGTGCCTATTTACAAAAATAAGAGAGATATCCAAAATTGTTCAAACTATTGAAGCATCAAGCTCATGAGTCATACTATAAAGTTGTGGGAGAGAGTTATCGAACATCGTCTAAGAGGGAATACCAAGGTTTCCGTAAATCAATTCGGATTTATGCCAGGAAGATGTACCATGGAAGCTATCTTCTTGATGAGACAATTAATGGAAAGGGGGAAAAGAAGAAAGACTTACATATGGTGTTCATAGATCTTAAGAAAGCATATGATAGAGTTCCAAGAGAAGTCTTATGGTGGACTCTTGAGAAGAAAAATGTAACATTAAAGTATGTTAATGCAATCAAGGATATGTATAATAGGACTATCACATGTGTGAAAGCTTGTAATGGAACATCAAGGTATTTCCTATTACAGTAGGTGTTCACCAAGGTTCATCTCCTAGTCCTTATCTCTTTGCCTGAGTGATGAATGAACTAACGAAAGATATTCAAGAAGAAGTATCGTGGTGTATGCTTTTTGCAGATGATATTGTGCTTATTGATGAGATCAAAGATGGTGTTAATAGGAAATTGAAATTGTGGAGAAACACTTTGGAGTCTAAAGGATTCACAATAAGCAAGAGCAAGACGGAGTATATGAAGTGAGAGTTTTCGAGAGTAAGAGATGGTGATCAAGACACAGTGCATCTACTTGGTCAAGAGGTACCCAAGAAAAATGTTTTTAGATACTTGGGATCAATGTTGCAAAAAGGTGGTGAGATTGATGAAGATGTAAATCATAGAATTAGAGTAGGGTGGATGAAATGGCGGAGTGCATCGGGATTTTTGTGTGACTGCAAAATTTCCCTTAAGCTAAAAGGAAAATTCTATAGAACAACTGTAAGATCGACAATGCTATATGGAGCGGAATGTTAGCCAACACATAAGCAACATGAACATAAAATAGGGGTAGCAGAAATGAGGATGTTAAGGTGGATGTGTGGATATACGAAGCTGGATAAGATAAGAAATGAGGATATTCGAAGAAAGGTATCAGTGATACCGGTATGTGAAAAGATGAGAGAACATAGACTGAGGTGGTTTGGGCACGTTATGAGACGGCCACTGGATGTTCCCGTAAGAACAAAAGTTTGTTACCAAGAGCTCGACACAAAGAGAGGTAGAGGTCGACCAAAACTTATATGGGGAAAGGTAGTTAAACAAGACCTAATGGAGTAGGATATAGATTAGCGGACGGTATGTCTTAGGACGGAGTGGAGAAAAACTATAAGCTTGATGGAGGGTTAAACCCATTAGTAGATCTATATTCTAGTCATTTCCTTGTTTTGGTTCTTTTCCTCTTCTTTTCTCCCTTCTTCCTTTCACCCCTTTTTCTCTCTTGTCTTATTTCCACTTTTTTCTTCTCCTCTCCCTTTCTCTTTCTGTCTTATTTACGATTTATCATTGAATTCATCTACCACCGACCCTAATTAACTTGGATTAAAGGTGTTGTTGATGTTGATGTTGAACATTTGATCTAAGGATTATTGCAATGTTTTTTTTAATTAATCAAACAAATTTCTCTTGTCTGAATTAGTTTAGAATTTATTGATCAAAATTCAGAGAAAAGACCTTGAAGGATATGTTTCTGATCTATCCCTTAATGAAAGGTTCTTACAAGTTTGAGCTTTGCGCATACCGTTGTCTTGATACTCAGAGAGAGAGAGAGAGTGTTATCACTCATAATGATTATCCAGTATTTTTTTTATCAGCAAAGATAATTATATATATAGGTGAAAAGAAACCAACACAGTACAAGAAGTACTGTTGTAAGTACAAGCTAGCAGAAACAAAACAGAACAAAAGTGGCTTGATGCATGAGAAACATGCTAAAAGCCAACAGAGTTATGCTTGATCACTAGAACAAAAAGAAAAAAACTAAACCCTCTCCTGGGACACAAAACTTTCTCTCAAGTTGTTGTACCAATAGTGGAGAGGGATATCAAATCGTGTCTCTAGGTTTCGCAACCATGACCAGCAAAAAAATATAGCATCCTCCAACACTTTCTGACCGTCAAACGATTCATTATGGAAGATAATCCGATTTCTATGATACCAAATACACCAAGTCAAAGCAGTCCACCAGATTTGCTACCTAAGTAAGCTGAACCCACTTAAATGACAGAAAGAAGATTGTCGAAAGTGTTCTTTTGGGACAGTCGAAAAAACCCCAACAATATTAATCCAAGTCCTTGATTCCCACCACAAAGGCAAAATTCTAGATCAGTTAAAGAAAAGGTGTGATGCATTTTCCTCTAGGCTTCTACAAAAAAGACATGTGATATCATTTATCTCCATGTTTCTTCTACTTAGGTTTTGCTTCGTAGGCAATCTATCCTTCATTAATCTCCAAGTAAAGAATGATACTTTGCTAAGAATTTTTAACTTCCACAAAATCTTGAACACATCATCCTACTCTTGAGATACTTCCTCCCTGGTAAGTAAGCAATAAACACTCTTCATTGAATAAAACCCGCTTGATGCTCCCACCCATACCCATGAATCTGATTGGTGCTCATTTACCGCCAACAGATAAAGGAAAGGTGAGCAAACAGACCTCGATCTGTCCGAAGACAAATTGCAAGCCCTTCACCAAGGTTACAACACAGTAATTGTTTGACTCGTCCCTTGATTGACATATTTCACTCAATTTATGAAATAATTTATTGTGTGCAGCCTTCATCGTCTCTCCTCATTGGCTGGAGCTGAAAGCTTATGTAAAAACTCAAGAATTTTTCAAACGTAATCAGAAGAAAGATATCAGAGAAGGAGAAAATTTAAGAATGAGAAATAAACTTGAAGACAAAGCAAGAAAATGAAGAAATAAATTCATGACAATTTAACCAAAGAGAAGTAACAACCAAACGGAAAAGTGAAAAGCATTTCTAAATTAAATTTGAAGACTCTAAACTTTCTCACCAACCAAACAAGCACACTGTTTCAAAGGAAAATTGCAAGGACCCGTCCGCGAAGCTCCGAATCTTCGCTTCGATTTCCTCCAGCGTCGCCGGAGCCTCTTCGGAGTCCTCGTCCACCGGGAAGTTCCATCACAATTTCGCCGCTTCTCCACTCCGGTCGCAATCTTTCAACAACACCGCAACGCAAACCAGACACAAAATTGCAATAAGAATAACATGTCTTTCAATGGTGCCCCTTACACCTTCTAACTAGGAGAAACACAAATGTATCTAATTTAGTCCTTGTTTTACGTGACAGAGGTGTTTTGTTGCCCTCTGCTTTTGGTGATTAATACATACTGTTTTAACTTTCAAAAATCCCTTTCTTTCTCACTATTAATGGGAAAACATTGCTCAATAAAATGTGTAGCAGCATGAAGAAAAGACCATTTAGTCTTCTCCAACAACACTCCTTCTGGTCTCTCTTGGGCTGATGCCATAGGCATCCTTTTACTTCCTTTTAACTAGTAGTTTCTTTGCTTTCTGTTTTTTTATTTTATTTCTGAAGCATAAATATATATATTATTTTCCTGAAAGTGATGTTTTATAGAATATCAAAATACCGGAAAGCATCCAAATAACCTGAAATATGTAAAAAAAAAAAATTCAAATCAAATAAATAAATAAAATATAATAATTCATCTTTGTTAAAGAATAAAAGAACCCATGAATATTTCTTCTTTTCATTCATTCCTTCCTTGATATTGATTATTTCAGAAAGAAATAATCCAAATTAAAATAACAAAAACACACGGGTAAACTTATACATGAGTTGATCATATAACTTTTTAATGTTTAAATAAGAACCTGATAATAAAAATTATGATAATACAAAAATTGTCACGATTACAACATCAACAACGGTGGACTTTTGGGTAATTGCAAAAATAAAATTAACCTTCTTTTAAATTTATTAACGTAATCAATTTATTATTTTAAATATTTTGAATAACAATTATTGTAATAAAAACTAAATTCATAATTAGAAATAAATTAATATTAAGATAAATTAGTAATCAGAAATAATTTATCATTTATTAACCTTCTTTTGCATTTATTAATGTAATCAATTTATTATTTTGACTATCAATTGTTGTAATTAGAAATTAGAAATAAATTCGTAATCAGAATTAATTTTATTTTTCCATTAAAATAAAAAATTATATCACGTATAATAAATATATCAAATAGATAAGAGATATAATAAATATAATAAAAAAATATATAAAATATTTCACTTATATTTTAATTAATGGCCAGGTAAAGATATAAGAAATAAAATTAGAAATATGAGGGATGTTATAACTTTTTATAAATAAAATTATACATATATAGATTTGGTATGGATTAAATCACTTTTTAAAATTAAGTTTATATATATATATTATGAGGAGGATCAAATTACATATAAATATAATTTTAACAATTATTATATTATTTTTATAATTTTATATATAATGTGAATTTTAACGATCCAATTTTATTTTTTTATATATGACTCCATGTATCCTGCAACTTAACAGCAAGAATTTTTTTGGTTTAAATAACAGAATTGCAGTAAGTATGTGAAAATATAAAAATAACGATCAAATTCATACACACTTCTACTTCTTATTAAAAAAAGTTTACACCCTGATGGAAATAGAATTAGATGGGCATTGAAAGAGGAAAAATCTTGCGTTGTGAGTTGTGAGGACTTCTGTTTGACTTTCCTTTCTGCTGCTTGTTGATCTATCTGCCAGATGGAAGCTCAGCTGATCATGAAATTGACATTATGAAGAGAGACGAACGTCGAAACCTTCGGGAACTACTTGCAGTAGTTGATTTGCACAACCACGAACTGCAGGATCGGTATAAATGGACACCAAATTTAACAATATTTATTTACACTTTGGAATCCTATAAATCATGTTTTCTTTTTTTTTTTTTTTAATGAAAAATCAAGTTTACATTAATTTAAATCTAATTAGGTAATATGTCTAAAAATTCTTATACAAAATTTTTGTTGATTAGTATTTATATAATAATGTTCAACTTTTTTTATATAAATATATAGAAAATGTATCTAAATTAATTTATTAAATATATTTTAATCAATAATAAATTTAAATTACTTAAATAATTTTATTAACTTAATTCGAATTATGTTTTAATACTTCCATTATTTTAATTAATATTTTTTATTTTGTTAATTATTTCAGTACTAAACTAATTATGGTAAAGTAAATAAAATATATATGACAGTATAATTAAATATATGTTTCCTGTGTAAATACT
>PYAF01004164.1:95190-110972 GCA_007407185.1 Glycine tomentella | reverse complement strand
ATATTAAACATCTATAACAATAAATCTTACATAGATTCTAATTAATAAAATTTAAAATTTATTTTTTGAGATTAAAATAATACTTTTTTTAGGTAATATCGGTTTCAATATTTTGTATCTAATTAAATCAATTTTAGATATTAAATTATTCAAAAATTATTTATAAACTATAATACTGTAAAATTATTGAATTATTTTATCTTTTCCTATTTTAAAATAAAAATAAATAAATATAACAAATGTTAAACCCTTTTCAAAAAAAATTACTTAATAATTTTTTCATACAATTTTATAAAGATTTTAAATTAAATTAGAAATACATGTAAGTGATGTAACACTCTAAATATATGTTTCCTGCTTTAATACTCTCTCAATCTTACCACATGTCTAACATTATTAATGGGAGTAATCATATTTTATTTATTTTGTGTGTAAAATTCTCTTAATAATCCAATAGGCTGGGGCATTTAATCGTGATTTATGACTCATGACAAACAAAATTATAAATCTATAATAAAATATTAAAATTAATTTATTAAACATATTTTATGACATAATATTTTTCAATTACTTACTCAATAATATCATAATTTAAATTAGTTTTATTTTTTATGAAATAAATCACAAATATCATTTACGGGAGATAATTTTACCAGACATCATTATTTATGATAATTTTTTTTCCAAAAATATTTTACACAATTACGTCTCAAAGACTCAACCATGTGTAATTTATTATTACAAAATAGTATAATGACTTTATGCTTAATAACTTCTATACACAAATTGTTAATATTTTCAGTATTAAACTAACCATGATAAATTAAATAAATATATATATATATATACATATATATGACACTATAATCAAATATATCTTGTCTATTTAAATATTCTCTTTCATTCTTTATGTTTGTTTCAATGAAAATATTTAATTTTATAAACATATATGTATTTCAAATAAGTGTGAAAATAAAAATGACCCGTACAAATGTAAGGAAGTACAATTTTTTTCTCACATAATGAAAATAATATTAAACACCTATAACAACAAATCTTATATAGGTTCTAATTAATAAAATAACTTTTGAATTGTAGATCGTAATATATTACATTTGAACTCAATGACTAATGTTCGTATGAAATTATATTTTCTAATACTTAAATTTACATCATTTTTATTCATATTCAAAATTTATATGTTCATTACTATACTTTTAATTTATAAATATTTCTTAATCAAATCTTATATTATTTACACAACCAATTAAGTGATCGTGTGTGTATGCACAGGTATTGTTGTTAGTTCCATATAAAGTTTTATCACTCATAATATTTATCAATTTTAAAACAAGATTGTCTTATGTAGATACTTATGTTCTCTTTCAAAAAAATAATAAATGATCAATATGTTTCTTAGGACGTCTTAATTGGAGTGCTTACATGAATTATTTAACTTTAAGTAACATTATTTATTTATTTTTTTCACCGGATCATATAACATGACATTGTTTATATAAGCAAGCAAATATTATCTAACAAATTTATATCATAAATAAAATATTTTCAAGTATAATAGAGCAACAAACTTAAGTTAAATATTCACTTCAATAACCTTATCATTAAAGTGAATTTTAATGTAAAGTATTTTAATTTACGAGAAATTATAAGTTTCATAAAAATATAATAAATAATTTATTTAAACAACTATATATTGTAGATATTCTTAAAATTATCAAATAATAGTAAATGTATTGTTTTTTTAAGTAACAACATGGTTTCAATTATTAACGTGATTTTTTTTTTTGACTGAATGATCTAGCCATCTAGCCATGTAACACCCTAGAACCAAATTAATTGAAACTCAAATGGGTAAAGTTTACACCATGATCCTCCACAAAGGAAATTTTTAACGTGATTATACACGTTAAATTTGAAAGTGCCTCTCAAAGGTTTTGCATAAAGTAAAAATAAAAATGAGCAAAGTGATTTAATAAGGGTATAAATAGTGCGGGCAGATGAAAAGAAGAGGAGCACCGTTGGGGTATTGAAGTTACTAGTCGGAGCGAGAAGTAGGGAGGGAGAAGAGGTGAGGCTGAGGATGAAGAACTTGAAGCTGTTTTGGAGGTTCCCTTGGGACTCTCCCTTCACTCCGACGACGAAACGATACGATTTTCCACCTTAGACATCGAACGCAACTGCCTCTTCTTCCCATCTCTCATCTTTCCTCGTCCGTTCCATCCCTTTCCTTTCTTTCTAACAATTTTTCTTCCTTCACTATTCATTCATTCATTCTGACACATCTTCTGTGCCAGGAAAACGCTGTTTGGAGCCGTAACGCCCTTCGACTACCTCATAGAGAACCAAGCGCTTCTTCTCGGAACTTCTAATAGCCTTATCTTGCTCCACAACGTCGACGACGACGGCTCTGACCGGACGCAAGTCGTTGGCAAGCTCGACGGCGGCGTCAATGCCGTTTCCGTCAGTCCTGACGGAGAACTCGTCGCCGTAACCACCGGTTTCGGGCAGCTTTTGGTGATGACTCACGATTGGGACGTGTTGTACGAAGCACCACTCCACGATGATGTTTCCAAAGACTATCACATAATGTAAGGACCGCCACAACCCTAATTTCAATGCCTTCTGTACTTGTCTTCTATCGGTATTGTTATGAAAATGTTCAATGTTGGGATATAAGGGTGGAGATATATATATATATATATATATATATGTATATAAAGAGAGAGAGAGAGAGAGAGACAGAGGGAGATGTAATAGAAACAAAGAGAGGTAGAAGGAAAAATGAGGTGAAAGTGAGATGAAATAGAAAGTGAATTTATGAATATAATTACTTACATCATTATTTGTTTGAGTTGTGTTTCTATGTAGAGTTTGGTTTAGGATTGTGAGTGTTCTGTGTTTTCAGGTGAAGGGGAGTTTCTTCCTGTGTCTTGGCGAAGAGATGGGAAATACTTTGCTACGATGTGTGATGCGTGGGGTTCTGGTTCTGACTCGCTGCTTAAGAAAATTAAGGTTTGGGATCGAGATTCAGGGGATTTGCTTGCTTCTTCAGAGCTGAGAAGTTTTGTTGGGGCAGTTTTGGAGTGGATGTCCAGTGGTGCTAAAATTGCAGCTGTTTGTGATGGGAAAGATGGAAATGAATCTCCCTCCATTGTTTTCTTTGAGAGGAATGGATTAGAGAGAAGCAGGTTTAATGTTGATTCGAAAGTGAAATTTCTCAACTGGAATTGCAGTTCTGATCTTCTCGCTGGTGTTGTTGAATGTGAAAATTATGATGTTGTAAGGATATCGTGTTTTAGTAATAACCACTGGTACTTGAAGCATGAAATTAGATACTTGAAGCGAGATGAAGTTAGATTCATTTGGAATCCGACGAAGCCGCTGCAGTTAATTTGTTGGACTCTTGGTGGTCAGGTCACGGTTTCTAACTTTATTTGGATCACGGCTGTTATGGAGAATTCTGTTGCACTGGTTATTGATGGCTCCCATATTCATGTAACACCACTGTCCTTGTCCTTAATGCCACCTCCTATGTATCTATTTAGCCTGAAATTTTCTTCTCATGTCCGGGGTATGGCAGTATATTGCAAAAACTCTAAGAACCAGTTAGCTGTGTTTCTTTCAGACGGTAGCTTATGTGTTTTGGAGCTTTCATCAATTGAAACCTGGGAAGAATTAGAGGGGAAAGAATTCTGTGTTTAAGACTGTCATACAGAAATGGCGTTTGGATCCATTTTACATCTTGAATGGTTGGATTCCCATAAGCTATTAGTTGTTTCACATTATGGTTTTAGTCATAATAATGATTTATTTCAAACTGCATTGACTGGGGGTGGACTTCGAGGCTTCTATTTGCAGGAAGTGGAACTTGAATGCTCTGAGGATCTTGTTTCAGGATTGCTGACGTGCTCAGGCTGGCATGCAGCAGTTTCAAAGCGAAATACCCTTGAAGAGCTGGTTATTGGCATTGCTTCAAATCCTGCTAGTAAACACACTGCATATATTCAGTTTTCTAGGGGGAAATCCAAGGGTATGTATCAAAAATTGGGATTAGTAGAGGATCTCTAGAACAAGAACATCGAGGTTTTTCTGCAGCTTGCCCTTGGATGAGTGTAGCGTTAGTTGGCAGTGCTGGAATATCAAAATCAGTGCTTTTTGGACTGGATGAGATTGGCAGGCTGCATGTTAATGGGGGGGGATAGTTTGCAACAACTGCAGCAGCTTCTCATTTTACTCAAATTTGGTTGACCAAGTGATCACACATCTAATCCTTGCAACTAAGCAAGATTTGCTTTTCGTTGTTGACATTGTGGATGTATTTAATGTGGAGTTAGACTTGAAGTATAGTAACTTTGTCCGCATTAACAACAGGAAAAAAGAAGAAAAAGAAAGCTACATAAATTTATGGGAAAGAGGTGTTAAATTTGTTGGAGTTTTACATGGGATGAAGCTGCAGTTATACTGCAAACTACTCGGGGAAACCTAGAATGTATATACCCTAGAAAGTTGGTTTTGGTTTCCATCATTAATGCATTAGTTCAAAAGCGCTTTAAAGATGCATTACTTATGGTTAGAAGGCATAGGATACATTTCAATGTAATTGTTGATTACTGTGGCTAGCAAGAATTTTCGCAATTAGCTTCTGAATTCGTCAGGCAGGTTAAAAATCTGGGTTACATAACCGAGTTTGTTTGTTCTGTAAAGAATGCAAATATTATAGAGAAACTCTATAAAAATCACATTTCTGTTCCCTGTCCAGAGGTTGCTGATGATATGCTAGTTGGGGGCATCCAGAATTGTCCTGCTGGTAACATGGTTTCTTCCGTTCTTATGGCTGTAAGAAAAGCACTTGAGGATCACATAACAGAAGGTCCTGCAAGGGAGCTTTGCATTTTAACCACTCTAGCTCGGAGTGATCCTCCATTACTTGAAGATGCTTTAAGGAGAATAAAAGTTATATGTGAAAAGGTATTGTCTCACGTTGATGACCAGGGGAGAATGTCTTACCCTTCTGCTGAAGAAGCTTTGAAGCATATTTTGTGGTTAGCTGACTCTGATGTTGTCTATGTAGCTGCTTTGGGTCTTTATGATTTAAATCTTGCAGCTATTGTGGCATTGAATGCTCAAAAAGATCCAAAAGAGTTTCTTCCTTTCTTACAGGAATTAGAGCGTATGCCAACTCTATTAATGCAATATAATATTGACCTTAGGCTGAAAAGGTATGAAAAGTCTCTCAGACACATTGCTTCTGCTGGAGATTCTTATTATAATGATTGTATTACACTCGCTAAAAAAAACCCTCAACTTTTTCCTTTGGCTCTTCAACTTTTTACTGGCCCTACCAAGCAGAAGCCATTCCTTGAGGCATGGGGGATTATCTTAGCGATGAAAAATGCTTTGAAGATGCCGCAACAATTTATATGTCCTGTTTCAATCTGGATAAGGCTCTGAAGTCTTATCGTGCTATTAATAACTAGAGTGGGGTGCTTACGGTTGCTGGTTTCCTTAATTTGGGAAAGGATGAGCTACTGCATCTTGCCGGTGAGCTCTGTGAAGAACTTTAAGCACTTGGTAAACTTGGGGAAGCTGCCAAAATTGCCCTGGAGTACTGTGGAGATGTTAACATTGGTGTGAACTTGTTGATTACTGCAAGGGACTGGGAGGAGGCTTTGAGGGTTGTTTTTATGCATAGAAGAGAGGACTTTATTAAAACAGTGAAGAATGCCTCTTTGGAATGTGCAAGCACACTTACCAGTGAATATGAGGAAGGCTTAGAGAAAGTGGGGAAGTACTTGGCAAGTTATCTGGCGGTTCGACAGAGAAGATTACTTCTTGCAGCAAAGCTCCAGTCAGATAAATGTGCAGCAAGTGATCTTGATGATGAGGCTGCTTCAGAAACTAGCAGTAATTTTAGTGGAATGAGTGCATTCACCACAGGGTATGTATTTTTCCTTGATCCCATATATCTGTCTACACGATTTGCCAGTTGGAGAACATCAATTTAATGTGCTTTCTGTATATATTCTGAATCAATTTTCTTTGACTCTGAGGATGGATTTTTCCATTTTGGCCTTTCTTGCATTAAATGAATATACCGTTTTCAATGCTGCTGCAAAAGTAGCTGTGAGATACTATTTTGGTTTTTACAACTATAATCTCTACTTTACCTCGTAATATTTGTAATAAATGAATTTATTGTCTTCGAGTAGAAGGACATAGAATTGAAACTCTCCTCCCTTGGGGTTAAAGAATCATTTGTCACATTCAAACACTTTTTCTCTATCATACCCCATTTATGGTTCTGGTCTCTCTCTTTCTGTAATGTTCCATATTATTTGACCTTGACAGCAATTGTGTCCCTAATTGAGTTACTCTTATGAGTCATTTTCTTCAAAGTGAATTGTAAAAAAATAGCTAAGTCTTTATATTTCATTAACTAAAAACTATGTACCCCATTGTTCACAGAGGTTTCTCGCTATGCGAAGGTAAGGTGGAGAGATATTGTACACAGTTTTATCCTTACATATGCAAAAAGGCTGTTTCCGAATTCAAACCTATGATCAACAAGTCACCAAAGCACAACTTTACTGCTGTGTCAGGGTTCACCCACTTCCTATTTCATTAACTATATGATAAAATTGAACCATGCTTATTTTTCTTTTCATACAAAAAGAATGACAAAGGTTAATTCTTTTCACATTGTTATATTTATTTCTTATGTTATACTTCTGCCTTGTGAAGCTTCATTTGTTTTCCTCATTTCATAAACAGGACTAGGAAAAGTTCTGTTGCTTCGATGAGGTCAACTGCAACTAGCAAAGCAAGAGACACTAGGCGTCAGAAGAAGAGAGGAAAAATCTGTCCTGGAAGGTATCTTGAAAATTGAACTTTTTTGTTTCCCTCTGCCTTACTATTGTTTTTCATTAATCATTAATCTCTACTTGTGAAGTAATACTTTTCTATTTCTTATTGTAGTCTTGATGAGGAGATGGTCTTGGTGGAGCATTTGAAAGGGATGTCCCTGACAGCGGAAGCTAGACGTGAGCTGAAATCTTTGTTGGTTTCCCTTATGATGTTTGGTGAGGGTGGAACATGCAAGAAGCTTCAACAAATGGGGGAAACTTTCAATTGTCTCATATGGCAGCAGTCAAATTAGCTGAAGATACAATATCAAATGATACCATAAATGAGTATGCACATACATTGGATCAATATACCTAAAAAGTAAGTAGTGAAATTCATAGTTCAGAGGCTTTCTCGTGGCGGCTTAAAAGTTTTTTTTTTTTTTTGGAAAATATGTAAAAATTTATATAATTTCCAAAGAGACATACAAATAGCAAGGGCATACCCCGCAGAATCAATACAAAAGAAAAGCAAATACACTTGCCAAAAGAAGCAAATGAAATGTGCTAGAAACAACAAACCTAGCTACACACAGTACTAACATTTGCTAATACAAGTGCATCGAATGGATTAGTCTCATAATCCTAAACTTAATCTTTTCTAATACATCATCAAAACAAAAGCTATGATTATCAAAAAGCATGCAATTTCTGGTCATCCATATCACATAAACTGTGGTAGCTAAAGTCAAGCATCGAATTCTTCCAGAATTCCTCGAGATTGCGCTGCGATGAATCAAGGTGTTCATGGTACCATGCAATGAAATGTTTCTTCTCGAAAAATGGATCCAGTCTCTAACATCAGTCCACACCCAAAACATGGTCCTGCACTTAAAATATAGGTGATCATTAGATTCCTGCTTAACATTACAGAACAGACACATGGATCCCTTGTCAAGATAAAGGGCCCTATCCAACGTCAGACATCTTCTATTGGCTTCCAGTCAAATAATAAAGGCCTCCTTAGGAGGGATGCCAGCATTCCACACCACCTTAGACCAAAAAACTCTAGGCCGAGCAAGTCTGAAATAAGAGTAAGCCCTAGAAGCATCCAACCTGCCAGCACTAAGCCAGGAATCAAACACATGGTCAGAATCGATGTGGCCCTCTTTATCACATAATGTCCCGGATGCTAAACAACCTCTTGGAAGGCGAGTAACTCTAAACGGATGATTCTCTCAAATAAAAATGATGAACCCATCTAATCCACAGGGAGTCCTTCTCCCTAGAAATGTCCCACAAAGTCCGAACGAGGAGAGCATGATTCCAAATCTTTAGGCTATGAATGCTGAGACCTCCCTCTTCCTTGGTAGAGCAAACAATCTTCCAAGCAATCAACGGTTTTTTCTTGCCACTATCGGACTTCCCCCAAAGAAAGTTTCTACACATAGCATCAATCCGATCAATGATTAAAATCGGGAGAGGAAACAAAGCCATCCAAAAGTTCATAATGCCACCAACCGCACCACGAATAAGCTCCAATCTCCTTTGCCACGCCAATTTTGAATCAGCCCTCCAATTCTGTTGAGCAAGGGAGAGTAGTGACACACGTTCAAACAGGAAGCCATTAGCGGGATACCAAGGTATCTAATGGGAAAGGAACCCATTTCAAACTCTGTGAGCTCCTGAATATCCAACAAAGCTTGAGGATGCATGCCAGCAAAAAAATCACGGATTTACCAGCACTAACAGCCAAACAGGAAGTGCTACAAAAGCTCCTAAGCTTGCTATAAATGGTGACCACCGACGGGTAATCACCTTTAGAGAAGAGCATAATATCATCCGCAAAAGCTAGGTGAGTAATATTATGCACGGAGTAAGTCGGATGATGATTATACAACAAGTTAGACCGTAACTCCTTCAAGTCTCTAGACAAGTACTCCATGCAAATCACAAACAAATAAGGAGCTAACAGATCTTCTTGTCTAAGGCCACGTTTCCCTTCAAAATGCCCAAAGATAGCCCCATTAATGGAGATACTAAAAGAAGTGGACGTGATACACTCCATAATCCACTTGCTGAAAATGGGGGGAAAGTCTAACTCATCTAACATCCAACCAAGGAACTCCCAATAGATTGAGTCATAGGCTTTATGAAAATCAATCTTAAGCATACACCTTGGAGAGCTTCTTTTTCTGGAATATTTCCTTAGGAGCTCTTGAACAAGGAAAACATTCTCCGCCATACTCTTAGACTTGACAAAAGCTGCCTGAGAGGGATCAATGATGGAATCCAGCACAGGCAAAAGTTTATTGGCAAGGATTTTGGAAATGATCTTGTACAACAAATTACAGCAAGAGATTGGCCGAAATTGGTTAACACAGCTAGCATTCTCCACCTTCGAAATAAGAGCAATGAAGGCATGATTTACTTGCTTCAGGAGCTTTCCAGAAGAGAAAAACTCCTTAACAGCCACACAAACATCCCCAACAATAACCGGCCAAGCCTTCTTAAAGAATAAGGCATTGAAATTGTCCGGGCCAGGCGCTTTATTGCCATCCATGCAAGCCATAACCTCCCAAATATCTTCATTTGTAACAGGACCAAGAAGCCCGGGGTACAAATCAGTCGATACCTTAGGCCCATTGGCCATAACAGTCCCAGATGGAGGAGAAATCTGCACAGCAGAACCCAACAAAGCTGAAAAATGCTGGACAAATTCCCTCCCTATCCCAGCTTGGGAACAAGTGGGAAGCCCATCCACTTTCATAATAGCCGGAATAAATCTAGCATTCTTATCCCTCTTGATGAGGGAATAAAAGAATCTAGAACTTCTATTCGAATGCAAGAGATACTTGTTCTTGGCTAGCTGTGCAATGAAACGAGATTCAACCAACCTAAGATGCCCGGAAAATGCCCTTGCAGTAGCTACTTGCACTATCAAGTTAGAATTAGATGGCTCCCGTTGGGCTTTGAGCAGCAACTCAAGATAAGCCTTCTCAGCACCCTCAATTTTGGCTGATAAATCACTGAATTCAGACTTGAACAAATTCTTCAAAATCGGCTTTAGACTCTTCAATTTCCTGTAAACTTGATACATATTGTGACCTTCCACCACAATAGACCAAGCTGATGCAACTGCAAGTATGAACTCAGCACTCTCCACCACTGTATTATTGAATCTAAAAGCATGTTTACCTCTAAAGGAATCAGGATTAGAGTCCAGAATCAAATAGGCATGATTTGACACAGATTCAATATCAGACAACATAGCAAAGCTGTGAGGAAATTCATCTACCTAATGCTGGTTACATAGAACTCTGTCTATTTTGCTCCAAATCCTCCCATTGGTCAAGGAAAAAACAAGCCCACACGTTTTTAATTCCTGGAGACCCACCTCTGAACAACAATGAGAAAAATCCTCCATCTCATAAGCACTGACTGAGCTGCCATTGATCCGATCCCCTGGGTTTAAAAAACTGTTGAAATCACCCATAGCAACCCACAAGCCATCCACATAATTGCCAAAATCTGTCAAGGATTGCCAAAGGGATTTTCTTGTACCTATAGAGTGAAGACCATAGACAAAGGATCCCCAAGTGATTTTCCCAGAAATTTTACAATACAGCTTGCAATGAATGACCTAAGAAGTAACCTCCACAATATCCAGCTTGACACGGTCATCCTTCCAAAGGATAATAATTCTGTCACCATTATGGTGGTCAAAATTGTGAGTGAACCTCCAATTACCAAATCTCCTCTTCATAATCCCATTAAGAGAATAACTCTCTTACTTCGATTCGAGAATAACAACCACATCCACATTCTTGGACTTCACAAGTCTATGCATCACAAGATGCTTAAGGGGCATATGGAAACCCCTAATATTCCATGATGCAAGAATTATAGATTTTTACGGGAAGAGAACTCCCCACCTGACCTTGATTTATGTTTTTGATCACCTTCAAGAGACACCTTAGGATGTCTGTCCATACTAGCCACAACAGCTGAGTTCATCTTGGCTTTAGAGTGATTCTTGCTCTTTTTCCTAATGAAACCCACCTCATTGTCTTCATCTGGCCAATCTTCCACTACAACAAACTCAGCTGGCAATGAATTTTTGGTCCCATCACCACTTGGATGCTCTGGTTGGGGATGAGAATTTCCCCCTGCCTAGGATGCTTGGTGGTCACTAGAGTACACCATCTCGGTCTTCTCCTGACTAGTTTTATCTTCACCCTGATTAACTTGCTCATCACAAGCACACTTTTGATTATTCTGTTCTAGCTTATGGATATTCCTATTACCAATATCCACCACCACTGCCTCTTTCCCAGTGTCTTTAGAGCCCAGACTTTGCTTCCCAGCTGGGTGCTTATGATTATCCATGCCAGCTGACAAAATTGCTTTGCAATTCTTTCCAGTATGGCCGATCACCTTACAATACTTGCAATAGGCCAGGAGACTCTCAAATTCAATGTGTTGCACAAAGGACGCAACCTTAGACAATTTAATTTTCACCTCACGAACCAAATCCATGGAAGTATGAACCTCAACTAAGGCTCTAGCAAACGAGATAGACCCTTTAGAAGCTGTTAGATGGTCAGTGCGGATTGGATCACCCACTAGAAAGAATTTTTCCTAGCGCAGTTGGGTTCCATAACTCCAGGGGTAAGTTTCTCAGCTTGACCCACACAGGAAACTGACAAAGCTCCTCTTCACCAAAATTGAACAACACCAGCATAATCTTCAAGAGCAAGGGTCTTTGGAAGATAAAATATGGCCCATTAGAAAGGATCGTATTTCTGTCCTCCTCTGATTTAAACTTAAAATGAGTCAGCCACTATCATGGCTTGAATATGTGTAACTAACCCTCTATCTATCACAAAATTCCAAGAGCGTCTTCTTGCCCGGGAAACGACCAGCAACATAGCCAATCAGAATATAACCCCAGGCAATTTCAAGAGGCTGGATATCATCCTCATCCAGCACTACATATTCCTCATCTTTAACCTTGAAGGATTCCAAACTGAGTCCTTTTGAAGGCTGTCGATTCTCCTTGAAAAGATTTACCCAGGGAGTAGAATTCGTGACTATCTTGTTGCCCCCCGACAGAGGTTCCTTTGAGTTGGTATCTTCAATTCCCTAGAGTTAACGAAACACTCGAGGAAGAATCAAACTCGGGTTCTCTTTCAGGCATTGTGTTGAGCACTTGGTGTGCGGCCTGTCTTGAGACAACACGAGAGGTTGGAATTACTTTGGATATTCTCTCGGGCAATATGTCGAGCACCTGGAGTGCACCCAAACTTGTAGCTACAATGGAGTCATGTGAACTAGCCCCGACTTCCACATCCGGTGACGGTTCTTCTAAAACCTTCTTCCCAAGTTTTTTATTACCCTTCCCCATCACTCAAACACAAGAGAACATGGACAAAGGTCGAAGAATGTAACGGGGACCTGCAAACAGATCAAAAAATAAAATAAGAACAGACCAGGAATGTTGTTCCTCCAAAGAAGAAGAGACCAAGCAGTTTATATAAATATTACAGACCACAATCAATTCTCTAAAAGCGATAACAGAGAAACTGTGAAATAAAAATTCCAGCTTGAGCAGGTGCGCCAAACTTCAGAAAATCTTCTTCAGTAAACGCGATAAAGGAACAGTGCCACCACAAAGGAAATCGCCACAGAGAGAGGGAATCACTTCAGTCGGCCAACAAAGGAGATCGAGTTAAGCAAAGAGGGCCTCCGAGTCCTCGCCGCTTCTGAACCTCTTCGCGAACCCTTGGAGCGCTGCTTCAGCACTGGAGAAGACCCCTTCCAAATCACAAAGTGAGAAGAAATGGGTTTCAACAAGGGCTTCGTTGGAGATGAATGGACCGCCGCTAGTAACTTCCACACGTCAGCTTGCAAACGGAAGCCAGCACCCGTTCCACTTCCACCAAACCCGTGAGCGCAATAAAAGAAAAGCTTCGTGAATCACCAAGCAAGCAAGAGAAAACACCCCGGATAGTAAAAGCACTAATAATGGTTACCACCTACCCCATCCAAGTGGAATAATCCACATGGAAGCACCCAAGGAGGAGGGAAGATTGAAACCCTGACTGAGAGCTCTTGGCTTAAAGTTTTTTTTGTCCTATGAGTGAGCGTAGCTAATTAACATAAATTTTTGTTCGATGTATCTGCATGCATTTTGATGTTGTTGGCATCTTTTCTTTTGAGCTTTCCCATAACTATGATTGTATAATCACCTCGGAATTGATTGTATTGAACTCAACATCTATATTAACAATGAAAGTCCATTAGTGCCCGATTCGAGTGGATTGATTGACTTTATGAATCATTTAACGGAAACATTTAAGGTTGTGATCACATGGTTCTCTAATACTAATATTGTTTCATCCTGCCCTTTCACCTACTTGTGCTTCTGAAAATGCAATACAACAATAATGCAATGACAACTCATGCTTCGGTTAATAGCTAACTTTTCATCGAAAGAATTAAAATGCATGACTGAATTAAAATTAGATAATCGATCATGTTATATATTTTGTTGATCAGTGTTTTATTTCAACTCAGATGTTTCATTGATCAATGTCATAAATGTTTCAATATTGACACCCCCAATACACTTACAAGATATGAAATATTCAACCTAACAATATGGTAGTGGAGTACTCTTCTTAACATCTCACCAATAAAAGTAGATATCATTTTTTTTTAAAGCACTAAAACTAGATTAACCCCCCCTCCCCCAAAGAAAAAGTAGCCTTCTCTAGTATCTTCTATTTCTTCTAAATTTATTTGTGTAAGTTTTTTTTTTTATGATTTTGATATGGTAGTTGTGTACTTGTGTTCTTAAGATTCTTATTATATTTGTGTTGCTTGTTACACTAAGAGATTCGTATAATTATTAATATTTTACATATAAAAGTTGGATAAATAGCTTTTGTTTCTAAATATGTAGAGTGCTGACAAATTCATTTTCGAAAGATGAAAATTCAAATTTTAATCCCCGAAAGTAAAAAAGGTGTGAAGAAAAATTCATTCATCCGTTAACTTCCGTCTGCTATCGTTAATAAAATAGCCTACATGGCATAGAAAGACGGAAATGTCACAAAAATAATTGTCAACATGGATGTTGAATAAATTAGACAAAAATATTAGTTAGTTTTCAATGGACTAATTTGTCATACTCCAAATTTCGTTTATTTAAGGGTAAAATATAATTTAATTTTCATCTTTCCCTTTTTTTATCGTTGCAAGTATAACATTATAATAAACATTTAAAAAAATAGAATAAGCAAGCATAAATTAGAACAGATATAATAATAAACATAATATTAATTAATAAGCATAATATGTCTGTTATGAAATTTCTAATGTGACATTACCTTACCCAAAGTATGAGTCTCAAATAAAAATGCATAGCCGTTAAGTTAATCCTTACAAAAAATGAAATGATTGATACACTATTGCAATATTTTTTTTGTAAGAATTAACTTAATGATTATGCATTTTTGTTTGAGTATTATATTTTGGGTAAGGTACTATCACATTATAAATTTTAGAGAAACAGAATATGCTTATTAATCAATATTATGTTTATTATTATGTTTGTTCTAACTTATGTCTGCTTTCCTATTTTTTTAAGTATTTATTGTAATGTTATGCTTATAATGATAAAAAAAAGGGAAGATGAAGATTGAATTATATTTTACCCTTAAATGAAACGAAAATTGGGGTATGACAAATTAGTCTAATGGAAACTTAGTGACATTTTGATCCAATCTATTCAACAATTATGTTGATAATCATTTGTGTGACATTTTCGTTCCTTTATGCCACATAAACTTTCATTGGGATAGAAGTTAACGGATGAATGAATTTATCGCACTTTTTCAATTTTGGGAACTAAAATTTGAATTTTTATATTTTGAAAATAAATTTATCAGTACTTTACACATTTAGGGACAAAAATAAATATTTAACTTATAAAAATTAAAATGGGATCTAAGGTGGAGAATGTAGGAAAATCTATATAATTATGAAAAATTCGTCCGTACGAAGCGAATGAATATGTAAAAACAAAAATAATCATTATATATACATTATGAAAATAAGCAAGCATAGAAGTAAGATGTAATGTGATGCAGCAGAAATATAGAGAAAAAAAAAAGTTAAAATTGTGAAAGTAGTTTATAAGTCTCTGAATGTGTCACCCCTTTTTATGAAAATATATATGAAGAAGAAAGAAGAAAAAACAAAAAACAAAAATAAAATAACCAAACCGATTCGAACCGGTGACCTCTTAATCTACAGTCAAATGCTCTACCCCTTAACTATGGACCCCATTGATGATAAAGTCGTTTAATATAAGTTAGAAAATTGGTTAACGTAAAAGTACTAAAACCACATTGATATTCCGACTTTTGCGCCGTGAACACCGCGCGAATAATTTTAAATTAAAATGGTCATGGCGTACTAAAATTATATTGCAAGATGAATATTTATTTTGTGTATTTATATTTTTAATAAATATTAATTATTATTTTTAATCAAAAATTATTTTATATCAATAATATGATAAAAAGAAAAAAGACAGGAGTTGAATAGTTTGTCTGAAATTTTAGATTTAAATATCATTGTTAATATTATATACAAAATAATATATTAAATATAAATTTATTTTCATGTATTATTTGGTTAACTTTATGTATAGCTTTTAGAGTAAATTTTAGAAACGTCAACCATTCATAACAGCATATATTTAGATAAAAATGTATCTTTTTAGACTATCACTTATTTAAATAAATTCAAATATAACAGTGAGAAAATATGAGAATATTTTATCTTGCCTCAAAGTTATCTTATAAATCTTTTTAATTTTGTATTATACATTGATTTATCTCAATATAA